>JBBPTO010000364.1:0-33136 GCA_038094155.1 Pulveroboletus cf. aberrans | reverse complement strand
CCAGTGTGTGGCTCCAGTTCATAGATCCCTGACCTCCATTTCATTACTCATCTGTTATGACTTCATTACAAATCTGATGCTCCTCCATACTATATATTCTGTACCATCTCCACTATACATATCCAGTCATAATATTGAATTGAGTACTTGATGTTCTCTCTGCTGAACTCCGACAGATATCTCAATCCTCCTCCAAGTCTAGATGACTCAACTCTGCACCTCCGATCCTCCACAAATACAAGACCACAACCCTGAGATTTGGATAGTGGTGCACCACATAAGGTGAAGCCAAGGTCCTACCACTAACTCCAGAGTTCACCTGCACAACTCTAACAGTATTTGGATATAATCAGTACTTCATATGGTCTCCTTTTGCTTTGAGCACTGCCTGAATTCTTCTAGGCATGCTCTTAATCAACTTTTAACACTTCTCAACTGGCATGTTCTTCCCACTCCTCTTCAACTCTTTCTCATAATTCATGATTCCCACCGGAAGGGTTTTCTTGACCTGCAAGCCTCCTTTTGAGACAACCCCAGAGATGCTCAATAGGGTTTAGGTCAGGAGACTGTGCAGGCCAAACAATAGAATAGTCATAAAACCCTGCTCCTCTAACCACTCCTTGACCTTTTTGCAGATATGCTTAGGATCATTATCCTGTTGAAAAATGGTGTCAGAAGGATTAAAACCCTTATACTTGCTGGAGCCCATTCTTCAAAATATAAAGATAAAGGTTCCCATCCATCCTATCATTGATTTTGATTGTGACTCCTATCCCCTCCCAAGTCATGCAACCCTACATGATCAAGGAACCACCACCAAACTTTAGGGTTTCTTTCACCGGCCTATCACTAAGCCTCTCACCTGTTATTTTCCATGCCCATTTGCACTCATTGGTATACAGCCACATACCAGATCTAGACACTAAACCTGCCAGCAGATATCCATTTTATGACCTGGCCCACACAGCTCACTTTGCATTATCTACCATTTGTCATCTGGATGTGAGTCTTGTCCATCATTCATTCTGACCATACAGTGCTGACAAAAACATCAGATCTAAGTCCTCTGTGGGTGGAGGAGACCAAATTTTTGTACAGTGGTATTCCATCATCTCTAGCCTCCTGTAATCCCTATACTGCACTCTAGTGAATCCATGACTGCTCTGTAATGCTGTTAATCCTGGGACAAGTCAATCCAGCTGTTGTCTGAAGGTTAGTTCTTAGTTCATATAAAATTTGTTTCAATATGACATTTCAGACCTGTATTCATGTGCACATATGTAATACCTATCTGATGAACTGGATAGTGGATTTACACACATTGAATCACTTTCATGCGCACTGGATCTGTTCTTTTACTGTCATCTCAGCTTGGTTTTGATATATTTACCATACATCATAGAGGGACTACCACCATCACCATGCAATGCATCATCCCTTTACTCTAAGCCAGAAGTGAAGTCCCCCTTTCATTTCCCTTCATCCTACCAAAGTTCTGCAATCTATAGTTTGTTTCTTAGCTCTATCAACCAGGATGATCTCAGACTCTTATTTTCCACATTCTGTGAACAATTGGTAAGCCATTCAAACAGTCCTCTTTTTTATCTCTCTCTTTACAGTACTCTGGGTCAAGACTATACTCACACCCTGTTTAAGATGTCATTATAACATCTTTGGCCATTTTAAATTCCCTCCATAAGTTTGTGGAGTAGAGACTCACCTATATTGATTCTTAGTTTGTGGGAGTGACTGATTGGATGTACATATCAAACCCAACAAACCTCCTCCAGTTACCATCACTGATAATATCATTTGCAGTAGTTTATTGATGCCTAAGATCCATCCCCTTCATGCTTAATGTGATTGAGTTCAAGTTAGCAATTTCTGTTCTGGGACCTCACACTCCATTTGACCTAATACATGTGCAGGAAGATGGAATTTGGATACATAGAAGTTAACCTTCTTCTCAGTATGGATGTTAAGACTTGCGGTTTTTCTGTTGAACTCTGGTCAGAGATTAGAGGTCAAAGGAAGTGCAAGTGCAAATCTAGGTCAGAATTGCATCAGAGTTGAAATGATATCTGAAGGGGTGTGTTTCAGAGGAGTAAAGGCCCAGCGCAGGACTCATGTATCATGTCTTTGCACTGTCATGGCCTTTTTGATTAGAGATGAAACAGAGGAAGTCAGAGTAGAACAAGAGGTTGTCCTGTTGTTTAAATTGATATTCAAGCTAAAGTATATACATACAAAGTTGAAGTGTGTATAGTTGGAGGAAAGTTGAGGCTATGTAATTGACTAAGTCAGCAGTCAGAGAAGTTATGAATAGAGCTATGCACCAGTAGTGGAGTTCTCTGAAGCCATGCTCCACAGAGTTGGAGGAAAGATAGAAGTAAGACTACACTAAATACAGAACAAAGAGGTAATGTAAGATATCACTAGAGAAAGGAGTGAAGTTGAGTTCCAGGGTGTTGAAGTTGGTTTAGTTAGATTCCAGGATATGAAAATGGGATAGGTACATCTTGGCTGTGATAATTTCCATCTTACTCCATATATTATGGTGCTGTTGATAAGCAATGTCATAATATATGTTGAGAACCTTGATAGAGGTCCTCTTTATCACTGCAAAAAAAAAAAAAGTAATTCATATTCATGTATATAGAGGTAGTTTACCATCAGTGTATATCATGCAAGATGATGGTATGAAACACACCTTTCACCTTTTTACAAGTTTCCCCCCACCCCTCCAGGTAGCTTCATATCATACAATGCACCATCAATGGTGCTGCTCTCTGTTGCAGCCAGACTGATGGACAATTTATTTGTTTGCATCATCAGCAGCATTATTTGTAAATGTTAAGACCTGGTTATTCTTCCTGTCTAAATACAGTTTGAGATCAGAGGTCAGAAGTTAAGAAGTTGTATCTCCAGCATGGAGTTGCATTGGTGATGAGTGGAGATCCAGAGGGATAAAGGCTTAGCCCAGCACTCATGTGTTGTGCCCTTTACTATCATGGCCTTCTTGGTTAGATGCACATCAGAGGGATCCAGAGAGAGATAGGAGGATTGGTCTAAGATGATATTCAGACTAAAGTAGCTACATACAGATTCATAGTGTATATACGCAAGCTGGAGGCAATGTAGATAAACATGTTAGAGGTCAGAGAGATTATAACTAGAGCAGTGCACCAGGTGCAGAGTTCACTGATGCTGTGCTGCACAGTGTCAGAGAAAACAGAGGAGTCAGACTAAACACAGGACAAAGAATATACATAAAGAAATCTAGAATTTGTCCAGAGTTATGGAGTTCCAGAGTTGGTGAGAAGTCACATATAAGTAGAGTTGTTCTGGAGGTTGGAGTTGACTTGATTGCACAGGATATGACAGATGGCACATTCTTTCTTGTCGGTGGTTTTCATGGTGGATGAATCATGGCCTTGTACAGACCCTTTGAGTGTCTTCAGATAGCACCACTGATAAACTATCCACATGAACTGCTCATACCAGTCCTGGCTCAGAAGAAAATGAAGTTAGTGATATGACTCAGAACCACTTAAGGCTCTAGGCCACTTTACTAGTCAAGGCAAGGAAAATGAGTCAACACCATAGATGGTGAGAACAACACCAAGAGAACAAGACAGTTACAACTACCTTGAGAAGAGGATAGGCATAGCCCCTAAAGAGGGTCTAGGATATTAAGGACAAGGAGAGTGGGGCAAGCCACTCTATGAGGATAAGATACTAGGGTTTGAGGTGAACAAGGCATTCTCCTTGCTCTGTTTCAATGATTGAATGTCAAAGAGAACTAGACTACCTGATGATCTAATGTTGTCAGGTGGCAAGTGGTTCCCTGGAACAGCACAGCCTCAAGAGCACTATGAAGTCTCAAAGGGCAGAGGTTTCCTGGTGAGAGACTAAGGTATTCCCATTGAGGGACTAGGGACAAGAGATGGAGCAAAGTGTATTGAGATACATGAAGAGGAGGTCTAGCTTGGGAATACATATACAGAGTGATGAGGTTTATATAGATGTCCAGTGAGTTCAGGGTAGGTAAAGATGGAGTTGCTGATTGAGCAAATGGAATAATATGGAATGTGATGGAAGTGGACAGGGAGTCATGGTATCATAGTCAGCAATGAAAAGAAAAGAACATCCAAGTTGGGACTTATCCCCATGCATATGTACAAGGGACATGACTAGAGGAAAAAGGGGCTGATTGTAATAAAGACTGCCCTCTGGTGGCTGCATTCTTGTCCTTTATATACTACTCTACATATTTGTACCTATTGTACCCTAATCTAGATGTTCATGAGGATACCATAAGAATCAGATGTGGAGGAGGCATGGTGTGAAAGAATGGAAGATGATACATGTGTCAGGTAAGGGCATAAAATGATGTTAGAGTCATGGGTAATGCATGGAAAACATAGGAATGTTCTGAAAGGGTCTGGAATGCATAGCATGATGTACCATTCAAATGAAAAAGGTTTCTCAAATAAAACATAAAGTTCCAGTTGAACTGTCATGCTTCTGGGCCTCTTAGTTTTTGAGTTCTGAGCTCCCATGCTTCCAGTGTGCTTCTGAGCTTCTGAGTTTGGAAGCATCACTTTCAGTGTGTCAAACATTCTAAGTGTGGTCAGAAGTGTTGAAAGTGTTGGAAGGATGTGGAAGTGACTGTAACACCCCCTTCTTTGAATCACATTCCAGATAATTAAAGGGTACTGGAGGTCCAGAAACAACTGTTATGTTATCATATGAAGTGAATAAGTTAGAAAATTTAGTGTTGGACATGCACAGGTGATGAGGTGCATTGGGGTGTTGCTTATGGAAATCTGTGAAACTGCTCTCCACATTAGCCAAAGCAGATTTAGGCTCCCATGTGTGATCTTCATCACTTCAGCCTTTTCAGTGAACCAGGTATTCTAGATGCTGGCCCTGAAGGCATGGGTCCACATTATATTCTACTTCATATTCCTCATTCCAGTCTTCCATCACCCGGACTGGTCCTGGATGGGATGCTGTCTGTCCTGGCAGACATTCCTTGTAGGGTTTGACCCTATATATGTTAACAACTGGGTGGATCCACATGGTCCTGAAAAGTTTCAGTTTAACTGCATTACTTCCAACCAACTTGGTGACCTTATATGGTTTCAGCCATTGCTTACTGAGCTTCTTTGATGCACAAGTCAACCATAGGTTATCTGTAGAAAGCCAAACTCTACCTTTAACCCTATATTCAGGGGCTTCAGAGGGGTACTTATCAGCTTGGAGTTTTATATGCTCCTGAGCTTTTAATAAATTATCTCTAGTCTCCTGTAGTGTTTTATACATCAGATTGGCAAATTCTTCAGCAGCTGGTACTTTAGAGACTTTCTGCTCAATGCCCATCCTTGACTGATTGATCTAGTAACTTCAAGTGGAGATTTCTTCATTGAAGCATGCTTCTTAGAGTTATAGGAGAATTGTGCAATTGGAAGCCAGTCTGTCCACATATCCTGCTTCTCTGCTGGAGATCTCTGTTTATGCGCTCTGTCTGTCCATCTGTTTGTAGATTATGAGCAGTAGATAACTTAGGGGTGATTTCAAGTCTTTTGCAGATGTCCTTCATGACCTGTGAGGCAAACTGTGGTTCTCAATCTGATATAATAGACTTTGGAAGGCCATAATGCTTCCATACATTCAATAGATAAAGATGTGCAGTATCCAGTGCTGTGACCATCTTGTTGCAGGGAATAAACTCAACTTTCTTGAAAACCTATCCACTACCATCAAAATGGCATCAAATTCATTGGATTGAGGTAAATCTGTGATGAAGTCAGCAGAAATATGTTTCCATGATGAATCTGGTACTTTGAGTGGAATCAACTTTCTGGAAGGGGCTATGTTACTCCTCTTGAAATGTGCACACCCATCACAGTGTAAAACATAGTATTTTACAAACTTTGCCATTTCTGGCCAATAACAGCTGCACTGCAGCAGTTCCAGTTCCATGGTCTTTTCATATCCTTGATGTCCAACAACAGGGGTGTCATGGTGCATCTGCACAATGTGTATCCGGAGTTCTAGATCTGCTGAAACAAACTTTCTTTCTTTCATATGATAGAGTATTTCATCCTTTTCTTCACAAATACAATATTCTTCACAGAGTTTCATTTCTTCTGATTCTTTCAATTTTACAGTTGCATCCTTGATGTCTTGTTTCAGTTTTTTGCCTTCATTGGAGATCAAGATGGTCATCCTAATCTTCTCTGGTGGAATGACTAGCACTCCTTTATTATCTTCTTCCACTCTCTAAGTGTGATCTTCTCTTCTAGATAGGGCATCTGCTTTGCCCACAGTAGATCCAGCCTTGTAAATCCACTTAAAGTTCAATCCAGTTAAATATTAGGCCCATCAAACCTGTCAATGATTCAAGTCCTGATGCTGCATGAACCACTGCAAGTTTGCATGGTCATTTCAGATCTCAAATTCCTGCTTGGTATCTTTTAAGTAATGTCTCCACAGTTCCAGGGCTCGGATGATGCTGTAAGGAGTTGTCACTCCTTAGGTTCATATCAGGTTATTTTATGTCTATTTAACTTCACTAGGTCATCATTGAGGCATCAAGCATCTGTGTCAATCTGTGTCCAATCTATGTCCAGTCTACCCTACTCATATGCATCTGGCTAGGCCATCATTGAGTCATCAAGCATCTGTGTCAATCTGTGTCCAATCCATGTATGGTCTGCCCTACTGATATGTATCCTGCTCATTGTATCCATTTTTTTTCAATCCAGTCTGTCTACTGGATTGATTTCTACTGTATGTATAGTGTACCAGATGCTCTGTATTGTGATTCAGTTGCCAGATTTACATCAGATGCTTCCTTCTTTATGTTTATTTAGAGTCTTGGGTGTGCCTAGACTATAAAAGTTGTGTTTCATACACAGCACAATCACCATTCACTCACTTCAACTGAGTCTTTGTCCTCATCAATCCAGTTGTAGCTGGATCTCTTTTCTTTCTCTCTTAATCTTGGAGGAATCAAGTTCTGTTGCTGGTCAGCCATGTCTGAGGTATTTAGGAGCTCTTCTATATCATCTATCAAGGTGTCCTGTAAGCCCTGCAGTTGGCTTCTCTTGTTTCTCTACCTACAAATCCCCTGGGATGAGCCAATTGTTCCTTTACTTTCTTTTTTTGTGTTACTGGCCTGCTAGTTTCCTATCTGGAGACCTATAGCAGTTTAGGTCGGTCAACCTCTCTTCAATGCTCAACATCTCCTTATCTGCCACAGGGTAGTTTGACTCTTCTGGAGACATGTAGTGAGAGGAGTAGGCAACTGGGTGCCATTTTCCTTCTAACTCAATAGATAATACTGCCCCAGTAGTGAAGTCAGAGGCATCAATTTCTAGTTGGAACTTGGAATCACTGTCTGTGAATGTAAGGATAGGTGCTATAATAAATTTCTGCTTTAGCATGTCAAATGCTGTTTGTTGGGTTTCCTTCCACTCAAATGGAGTGTCCTTCTTTATGAGGTTGTTCAAAGGTCATGCAACCTGTGCATAGTCCTTGATGAATCTTCTGTAGAAGTTGGCTAGCCCTAGAAAGCTCCTAAGTCCCTCTATATTCTTTGGTTCTGGCAATTTCAGAATGGCCTTGACTTTTGAGTCGTCCATGTTGATTCCATCTCTTCCAACAATCATTCTAAGAATTCCACCTCAGAGGCACTAAATATTTATTTTTCCGATTTGACAAATAAATCATTCTCTTCAAGTCAATGGAGGACCTCCATGACAATCTTATCATGCTCCTCCTGACTGAATTTCTTCATTAATATCATCAGTTCATCAATATATATGACCACCACATCCTCCATATCAGCAAATATTTCATTCATCATCACTTGGAAGGTGGCAGGGGAATTGCATAAACCGAAGTACACCACCAGGGGTTCATATGCTCCATGGAAGCACACAAAGGTAGCTTTCCATTCATTGCCTTCCTTGATGCATACATTGTTGTATCCCCATCTTAGGTCCATCTTGATAAATTGTTTAGTGCCTTTCAGCCTATCCATCAGTTAGGATATTAGTTGAAGTGGATAGTTATTCTTTACAGTGTGCTCACTGAGATAGTGGTAGTCCTGTACCATTCGCTTGTGACCATCCTTCTTTGTCACAACAAATATTAGAGATGTCTGGGAGCTTTTAGAGTGTCTAATATATCCCTTCTTCAGCTGATCATCTATCAAGACAGAGACTTCTTCCTGCTTCTGAGGGGAAAGGGATATAATCCTGCCCTTCTTAGGTTGAAATGAGTCTTTCATGTCAAAAGCATGGTCCCATGGCTTCTGGAGCGGGATTCACTCTGACTCATGCTTTGAGAAAACAGGAAGGTACTTGTGGTACTGCTTTGATATCAACTTGACTGGGTCAATGTCCATTTTAACTGGCTCTTCAAGACCTACTTGAGTAGCATGTGCTGCATAACCACACTCTTCCTCATATTTTTCAAGGCATCAAAGATATGCACTCTTCTCCTGAAGTAAATAGCACAACCATGGGCATTGAAACATATTCACTTTACATTTTGCCCAGTCAATTACATGGTTGTGCTTCATCAACCACATATATTCCAGTATGACCTGGTTCTTTTCAAGGTCAGTGACTTCTGCAATGACATGTTCTCTGTATCCTTTGTAGTCAATAATCACTTCAGCACAGTGAGAAATATCACCTGTGGAGTTATTTGTTCCATCAACATGAAAGACAGGAATGTGATTCTGGAGCTGTTTTGATGAAATCCTATTTGCTTCTGCCCAATTTCAATCCACAAAGATTACACTGGCTCCACTGTTTAGCAGTGCTTCTGCAGTAATAAAATTCTTCTTTGCAGCTGAGGAGATTTGAATATTCATGACAATCTCCTTCAATACTTTAACTGATCTGACACAAATTTCTTCTGGGATTTTGTCTTTGCTTCCATCTGTTTAAAGTGTTCTAGGCTTCTGAGCTTCCAAGGTCCTGGGTTCCGAAGTTTCTGTGATTTCAAATCTTTCTGAAGTGGAAGCAACTGCATTTACTATGGACTGACATAAGTTATTGGAATCATTCATTGCAGTTTCTTCTTCAAGAACGGTGAAGTGCTTATACATAGAGGGCCTTGCTGTGCCAACACCCAGACTATTTACACAGCTCTTCATTTTCCCTTAGATTCTGTGGTAGCAACATCTACAAAATACACTTTCATTTCATCAAACATCATGCCCCTCACAGCCTTTGCTCAGGGGTTACTCTCCCACATAGTGGCAGCAGGAACCTCTGTTGGTAGTATTGGCACTCACTCTTGTGCTGCCCACCAACCCAGTTGCACAGTGAGCATTTCTTTTTTGGTTCTTGACACTGTGGGAAAAGGTGTCCTTCTTTGCTGTGATTATACCAGACTTTCTTTTTTCCAGTATTGGAAGCAACAGCTCCAATATCCATTGCATCTGAATCCTTATTTTGTGATCCTCCTGATCATTGGAACACTCATCCCTTGATAAAGCCAAGGGCCTCTCTGGCTGTGCCCACTCAACAAATTTCCTGCAAATATGCATCAACTTCATCTTTCCAGTTTCCTTCCCAAAATATCTGGGCAATGGTGCCATGTGTTGTGTTTCTTTCCAAAAGTTCAATGGCATGACTGTTTTCTTGTCTGTACAAGTGACTCCAAGTGAATGATATAGTCATCTGTGGCCATCCTTCCTTGGATCAACTTCTGGAGTTGATTCTAGGCCCAGTCTGGTTCATAATCTAAAGAGTCCTTCAATGTCTAAGACCAACATGTCTCAATGATAGTTATTTCCTAATGCTAGCCAAGTTTCTGCAAACTTTCCAGCTCTTGCCCCCTTGAGGTATGACAATACTGCAATGACTGCATTATGAGATCCTTCTGGAATGGCTCTTCTATTTATTCTGAGCCACCCCTTAATCTTCACCCACCATTCTCAAATTTGGCACAGCTTCTGTCATAGTCTCTGGGATCAGCAAAGACTTCAATCTTTTGAGAGAACCCACCTTCTGATCCAGATCGCTGACCTTGTCTAAATGAAGTGGCCTGATCCTTTAACTGTTGGTACATTCCAAGGAACTGGTTAAATTCATTTAAAATTGAATTGACCTTTTTATTCCAGTCAATGGCAGGACCAGCCAGAATCTGATTCAATTCCATAGACATAATATTGTAAGATCTCTAGTAAAATGGGTAGGGCTGTAGTGATTCAAGATGACACTTTGTACATAGGTATGAGAAATTCTGGGGTAAATCAATGCAATCATATACTTGCTGTCTGTCAAGATTTTTACAGTACTTCCAGCATTGTCTTCACCTATGCTGTGGAATAGGAGTCATGTACCTTTCTCCTACTTCTTCTCTCTCAAGGGATGCTCCTGTAGCCAGTCTATTGTTCCTTTGCCTATTGAAGGCTTTCAACTGCTCATGTATCTCCTGAGGCACAAAGAAGTGAAGTATTTCAATTGGAAGTAGTTCCAGCTCTTCCAGTGCTCCTAGTTCTTCCGAGATCAGATAGATAAGGAATGGAACTGGGAATGGTGGTGCTATGTTCTTCAATGGCTCTAGCATTGTGGAGCAATAATCTGATAACTCCCCCTCCTTGTTGTCATATCTTTCAACTAGAGTTACTCTGTCTGACTCCCAGCCTATGTGGGAGCAGGGGTGAGAAAGGGTACCAAGGGTAGCCTGCACTACAGCTTCCTTAATAAACTCCACTTCTTCTTGTTCTGTGAGATAGGCCTGCTCAACCCTTGTCAAGTGACTGCTACTAACACCTGGAGAAGACACTAAGGAATGGTAAGCATTAACCAACTTCCCTTCAGAACTTCAGAAGGACTTCTGTCAGCATACTGAGGTTCTTCTTCAAAAGACCTTCAGCACTTCGTGACCTGAATGCAGGGTAGAGGAAAATAAAAGTCTTGTTATAATGATATGACTCAGAGCCACTTAAGTCTCTAGGCTGCTTTCACTAGTCAAGGGAAGGAAAATGAGTCAACACTGTAGATGGTAAGAAAAAACCAAGAGGACAAGACTGCCCTCCAGTATCAGCATTCTTGTCCTTTATATACTACCCTACATATTTCTACCTATTGTACTCTAATCTAGATGTCCATGTGGATACCATAAGGATCAGGTGTGGAGGAGGCATGGTGTGAAAGAATGAAAGATAATACATGTGTAGAGTAAGGGCATAAAATGATGTTAGGGTCATGGGTGATGCATGGAAGATATAAGAATGTTTTGGGAGGGTCTGGAATGCATAGCATGATGTACCATTCAATGAAAAAGGTTTCTAAGACAAAATATAAAGTTCCAGTTGAACTCTCATGCTTCTGGGCTTTTGAGATTCTGAGTTCCGAGTTCCCACGCTTCCGGCATGCTTCCGAGTTCCCATGCTTCCAAGCTTCTGAGTTTGGAAGCATCACTTCCAGTGTGTTAAACATTCTAAGTGTGGTCAGAATTGTTGAAAGTGTTGGAAGGATGTGGAAGTGACTGTAACACCCCCTACTTTGAATTACATTCCAGATGATTAAAGGGTACTGGAGGTCCAGAAAAAACTGCTATGTTATCATATAAAGTGAATAAGTTAGAAAATTTAGTGTTGGACATGCACAGGTGATGAGGTGCATTGGAGTGTTGCTTATGGAAATCTGTGAAACTGCTCTCCACATTAGCCAAAGCAGATTTAGGCTTCCATGTGTGATCTTCATCACTTCAGCCTTTTCAGTGAACCATCAGTCACCATGTCATGTGACATGTGATGGTGACATGTGACCTTCTTTGTGCATCAAAAGTGATAAGAAAATACCAGACAAATAGTGAAAAATTAGAGAATAAATAGACATATCATAACAAATCCATTACCAATGATAATTATGAAGTTGTCTGGAAATTGAGTTTTTGGTAAACAGCACCACTCTCTAGGATGGTGTTCCAGCTGAATCACTAGTGCAAGCTCTTTCAGAATTCATGCAATCCAGCATGACCTGGTTCATTTCTAGTACAAAATGTTGAATATATCATACATTTGAGAAATTCAACTTACCCTGAGCATGCATAATGGCAAGCCTTCACGGCACAATATGACACATTGTTGACAATACATGGCAAGTTCTAAATAGTTGTGACATTGATAGGTTTCTGGCATGATCTTGCAGTTGGAGGACATATTCATGTCATATCAACCCTCTAACTGTGTCATATCCCATACACTCAACTCAACTCTGACCTCCAGAACACAACTCTGCTCATACCTCCAGTGCATTCTCCATAAATATGTACCTCCATTCCTCTGGACCTCCATTGTATGTAACATTATGTTTCCCCCTTGTTCCCTTTTTAGTTTAACTTTGTTCTCTATTTCCTCTGATGCTGTGTAGCACAGCTCCAGCACTTACTTATCCAACCTCCACCTCACATATACATCTACATAGCTCTCCATTACTAATCCACAGCCCTTCAACATATATATATTTCAATTCTGTATATAGATACCTTAGCCTGAATATCATCTTAGACCACTCCTCTCATCTCACTCTGGATCCTCCCAATGTGTCTCTGACCAAGAAGGCCATGGCAGTGCAGGGATATGACACACAAGTTATGCATCAAGCCTTCAGCCCTCTGAACGTGACCCTCTGGATCTCCAGCCATCTCCAGCCATTTGTTCTCCCTTAATCTCTGATCTCCAACCAGAGTTTGAGTGGAGGAGATCTGGTTTAAACAGTATATTCAGGCTTCCTCATGTACTGTCACTACTCTGACTATGACCTTCCACACACACATTAAGATTTCCATCTCAAAGTATTTTCTCTAGGCTTTCAAACCAGAACACCTTCATCACTTGAGGTATCTCCATACTACTCTGGTTTCTCTGGAGTTGTCCAGCTGAAAGATAGATTTGGCACTTCTGACCTCATCCCTGGAAGCCTGTGCTGCTTCCATACCCATCCATACCTCCTTCTCAGCACATTCATTCATTCACTCATGACCAGTACCATTACCCTCAGCTTACTTTGCCTCTGTTTGGACATATGTCAATCTCCTTACAACTCCAACCCTATCTCCTGTCCTCCGAACTCCTGACAGTCACCATTTTGTTTATGACCCCTCCTGAGTTCCTTGACAGAATCTTCATTCTCATTCCCTGACATCTCCAAAACTCCTGACCTCTGCACTCCAATCTCCACCTCCTAAACTCCACCTTTCTATCTCAGGGCAGCCACCTTCAATGCCTTGCACATACCCTCATTGGATTCAAGACACTGCTTGGTCAAGCACAGCCATCTTGCCCACTAACAATCCATTGATCATAGGGTTTTTGTAGTGGCACCTTCACATGACAACTGAAGAACAAATGCCAACTCCTACAATGTCACCCCAGTCTCCAGAACTGAGCTCCATACACTCTTCAGCCTCACCAGCCACCTCTTCAGAGACCACCCTCTCACATTTTCCCTTAAGACCCTCAGATCATGCTGTCCACCCTTTGGCTTGTGCTTGTAGTGCTCACACCCCATCCCTTTTTTTCCCCTGACCTTCAACATCATCTCCAATCCACTCTGCATGCTTTTGGCATTCTGATTGCACTGCATCCCCAGATCATCCTTCACTCTGCCCTTGGACCTGTGGTCCACCCTCCACTTGTGTCTGCACAGTGCAGTGCTTGCACTCTCCCTTGCTCCTGCTTCTCCTTTGCCTCTAGTTGCTGTGCATCAGAAGTCAAGTATATCCTTCTGTTCATTTTCAGGGCTATTTCTCAGATTCCATGCTCCTCCATACCTTCTCATCTCTGCTCCAACCCCTTTTGACTTTCCTGAGCTGCCTTCTGACACTGCCAACATCCATCCACTCCAGATCCTTACAAGATCAGCTGGAGTACCTTGAAACATGGCTGTTCAGACTTGACAGTGTCACCTCTTGCCTCCCTCACCCCTTGCCCAGAGTCACTCTGTGCACTTCATGTACTTCCACTTTCCCCACTCTCCACCTCTCTACCCTCATTGATCACTGCCTGACAGCCCTGACCTCCACTCACTTCAGATCCTAATCTGATTGACTGGAGACCTATGTAACATGGTCTGCTCAAAAAGCATTGACCCCACCCTTCTCTCTCTGTGTTTCTGCCCAGAAGCTGCTTGATGTGCTCTGCAGCTCCTCAGCTCCCTCTGTCCCCCTTCATCCTGCCCTCTGCTCCACTCCTCCATCCTCTGCCTGGAGTCACTTTCACACATTCTGTGGCTCTGCTTCTCCCCCAATCTTCATTTTCTCCTTCCTGTCAATACTGGGATGTCAACCCTAAGAGGGGGGTAGGAACTGCTCCCATGCTTCCCAACCACTCCTCTGACTTCTCCTCACTCCACCCTCCACCATCTGTTTTCCTCATCCAACACCATCCGACATCCCTTACTCTGGCCTCTTCCAGGCCATCTCCAACTTTTCCCCTTGTCATCCATTCACACCAAGTTGAGTCATGTACACATTCAATGTGACTATTTACAAGATGAAACTGGATTGACTACTCTGAATCCCCTCTGTCCTCTACTGCTCCACTGCCTCCATTGACACTGCCATGTCTTCCTCAGCCAATCTGGCCAACTCTCTCAGTACCTCTCCATGTCTGCTCACTCATCCTCTGGCTCCTCCAACTCTCTGTAGACTTCCTCCACCTTGAGTTGCACCAAAGTGCTCAACAGCGCCTCCTGGTGGTTGAATGCACAATTCTGATGAATCAGCATGTCTTGGATCTCTCAAAGCACCTTGAGAAGGGCTTTATCAGTTTGGGAACCCAACCCACTCCTCTCTGCCTCACCCTCCAGCCACACCTTCTTCTCTGTGCTTCAACTTCTTTAACTCCTCCACTCTCTCTCACTTCCACAGTTCCACCCTCTCTTTGCCTGGTCTCTTGCACCTCACCTTTGCTTCATGGCAGTCGATGCACAAAGTCAACTTACCAGGCTTGAGGATGCACTCAAGCCCCTGCTCCCCACATCTCTGGCAGTCTGCAAGGACCATCTCCCACTCCTTTCCTTTCCCAGAGCTCAGCTCCATCTATGCCTGTTTCTTTCACCTCCATTAGTCACCCTTCAAGTGGCTGAACAGCAAACTCACCTGTTTTCAAGCAGCCTTCTCTGCCTCTCTCCTCATGGCTTGCTCTGCCCATCTCTGCTCTTGTACACACCTCCTTCTCTGCCTTCCTGTGTGCCTCCTCTGCCTTTCTTCATGCCTCCTCCTCATTTCTCACCTTCATCTTCCCCTTCTGCTTGGCAGCCTTCATCTCTCACATTCTGTTGTTGTTGTTCTCACACTCTGCCAGGTGAGCATCAGACCAAGTCCTGATATTGTTGGTTTTTCAGACATAGATGGTAGTGGTTGGAGATCAATCCTGTTTTCAACTCCATCATGACCTCATATTCCCAGTTCAAACTCCAAAGCCTCCTACCTCTGCAGTCCCTAAAGGCCTTCAGAGATTCAGGTCTAAGAGGGGAATACTGTCATATCCCATACACTCCAGTCAACTCCAACCTCTGAAACACAACTCCACTCATACCTCCAGTGCATTCTCCATAAATATGTACCTCCATTCCTCTGGACCTCCATTGTATGTAACATTACATTTCCCCCTTGTTTCCTTTTTAGTTTAGCTTTGCTCTCTGTTCCCTCTGATGCTGTGTAGCACAGCTCTGGCTCATTCCTGATCCAGAGCACAGCTCCAGCACTTACTTATCCAACCTCTGCCTTATACATCTACATAGCCCTCCATTACTAATCCACAGCCCTTCGACATATATATACTCTAATTCTGTATGTAGATACCTTAGCCTGAATATCATCTTAAACCACTCCTGTCATCTCACTCTGGATTCCTCCAATGTGTCTCTGATCAAGAAGGTCATGATAGTGCAGGAACACAACACACAAGTCATGCATGTAGCTGTCACCCCTCCAGACACAACCCTCCAGATCTCCGGCCATCTCCAGCCATTCATTCCCCCTCAACCTCTGATCTCTGACTAGAGTTTGAGCAGAGGAGATCCGGTCTTAGCAAACTGGATTAATTCTTGAAGAAATTTTAGATGATGGCATTCTAGCCATGCAGGAAGTGTGAAATCATATAAAGCAAGTGTGAGTTTCAGACAAAGTAGATTATCAATATATCAATGTATAGATGCGGTATATTTCCTCTGCATGTCCTCAAGGATGGGTAAAAAGGCAATTTACTGGGTAGTTCAGGAGCATCAGCTGCAAGTTGTACAAAGGGGTGGAGAGTGGTCAACCTTGCAACACTTCACAATAGAGTATTTCTTTTTGATCACACTCAGATAAGCTGAAGAATCAGTCTGGATTTTTAGGTGCTGACCTGCAGTCTCAGTGCTGAAATCTTGATTGTGGTGAACTTTAAATCCCTTGATTAAAGGTCACAGAAAAGCATCAGTCATGAAAATAGTGGTTGGACTGAGCTGACTTACCACCCAGTCCCTCCATAGATTCTGGTGGACTTGGTGACAGTGAGTAAAACACTGATGCAATGCTGCAAGACACTGAGACACTGGATCTCAGCCTCAAAATTAGACTTTGATAGGGCCTGGAAATGACATGAACATGACGCTTGAAGATACCACAACATCCAGGCAGGAAAGTAATGAAACCATGATAACAAAACAAATTGTAATGTAAATCCTGGTAGGGATATACATGTATTGTGGCTGAAAAGATAAGAAATCGACTTCACAGGTGCAGATCCTCTCAAGAAACTATTTTTTGTATTCACCTCTCTCATAATATAATTATCAGATCACTCAGGTAATTGACATGCTCCTTCAAGGAGCCCAAGGTTATCACACAACACAGCCTGTCTCCAGCATCACACACACAAAAGCAATGTGTATATCCACATCAATATTATGTTCAAATCCCTTCAAGCCCCTTTGCTATTACCACATTCCATTATCACACCATCATAATTACCACTACCAACACCACTGCCAACTTGCTGTTTGACTCTCAGTCAAACAATGCTGGCAATGTTGAATATACTTATATTTCCTGTTGTAAATCATCTTAATCACCTATGAAATTCATTCAGAGTTAATTGTGCTAATCAGGGCTCTTAACCTCTTTCTCAAAGATGCTGAGCACTTGACAATAGTTATTTATAGCTGTATCAACCACACCACTCTGCTAGCTGACTTAAACACTACCACTGTAGCCAATGCTACTTATATCACTGACCATGATACAGTGATTTAGCAAGTTGTGCTGGCAGATAATTTGAGCCAGCTGAGCCAGCTGCTGCTCATGCTCACATTGTCAACCATGATTCCATGGCTTAGCAAGCTGTTCTGGCCAATGATTCGGAGCCAGCTGAGCCAGTTTCCACTGCTCTTTCCATCATTCCTGCATCTCCAGTTGCAATACCTACCCCTGGAATTCCAGCCAACCACTATGCCATCTCATATGATGGAGTTGTCTTCCTGCTTCCCTTGCCCAACATTATGGGCCCATACTATCTTATCACGAATAGAAGGTCAATTGAAGTCATCACTGAGTAGTAGGTGCTTGTGACTCTGCCTGTGCTTGCTGTCATTAATTCTTCTCACATAGTTCCTAACAATTTGAAAAAGTTGTTGATGACAGATAAGTGGACTGCAACTCATGATGTACAGATGGATGTTGAATGGCCCAAAGCCCTGAAAAGGAAGTTCCTTATAGAAGAGCTAGTCAAATTCATGCAAATTGATGACAAGAAGTATATCAAACACTAGTCAGCTTTTTTCAATGATTGCTAGAGCATGACACCGCTCTACTGGATTTTTGTGCTGACACCATCCTTACTGATAAATAAGGTTCTCACCAGGGCTATACAAGCATGCCCAACTCAACTCCATGCATGGATGCACTGGCATGCAGGGTCTGAATGAAACTGCACTGAAAGCAGAAAGGCCATGAACATCATCAGTGCCCTTCTGAAATTCAATACACATGCAAAGAAGCCATGAGAGGTCTACTCTAAGCTCTACTACACAACTCATGTCCAGCTAACTGTTGGCCCTGGTTTTTCAATTGCTGACCAGAGCAAAAAGATTTGTGACATGCTCAATAGCCAGTTGCCAAAAGTGCAATATACAGTATATGAACAGCAGAAGGCAGGGATGATGCTGATGAAGAGAGCCAAACAGCAATTAAATAGCAAGTATGACAAGTTGAAGAATAAAGAAAAAGAAGATACTTTTGCCAAGTTGGATCTGTTAATTGTTCACAGATATAACAGTCAATAGACTAACATGCCTTGTACTGTACTAACTCCATATCATTGAAATAGCAACATCCAGCAGTGTGGTGGCACTCTTCAACAGATTCTGAGATATCTTGGCATACAAATGGGTCGGAAATTTACCATCTCGATGGGCAGTTCCAATTCTCCTGACTCTGAAGGGGGCAACATCATTACAAGGTTGGTGCACAACTACTCTTTGAATGCACAGATGACTTACAACTGCTGGCCAAGTTTACATACCAGAAAGACCAAGAATGGATATGGCTCCAGAGACATGTGCACTAATTTTGATTGCCAGGTCATCCAGACATATCACAAATTTCTTACTCAAATGTTTCATGAGTTCACATTGTTCTTAAAACGAGTTAATGGTTATGTATGATTAGAAATCAGATTCTAGCAAGTCCTGAGACACAGTCATCATTACATAAGACTCCATGAACTCAGAGAATGCTCACCCACCTGGGACATTTCAAGCAGATCACCATGTAAGAAAGGTGATCATAACTGGGGTAATAAAGACAAGGAATGCAGCAATGATGAAGACCAATGCAACACCTCAGCTAAGCTTGTTATTAACAATGATGGCAATGGTGCACTCAGCAATGTTAAGGCACAGCAAAACATGGAAGAAGGAGATATTGAAGCATGTAATGATTTCATCTCATCAGTGGGTTTTTATCTACATTTGATGTGTTGCAAGATGACAACTTCTTGCATTACAGCCTTTGGCTGATCTGTCCTGAAAATGCTCAGTGTGATGCAACATCCTTCAATATTGCAACATCACTAGTACTATTATGTTTTCATTATGTGTTCTTTAGCATTAAATTGTTTTAACTACCATCTTGAAAAGTGCTCTAATTTCATGATCCCTGCACATTTTGCAAGTACATAACTTTTATCTTGTGGCATCAGTGGTGAGTCCTTCACTATTGACCACTATTGACTTGTTCTACAATACATTATGTTTCAAAATCAAGTCATGATGACTAACACCATGTTTTCACCTCAATCTGCACCCATTGGCCCTCTCTGTTGTCTTGCAACATTGGTGTAGGATGTTGAAATGTAGAGCTCAAATCCAGCTTGCACAGCAGGCGTATCATGCATGCCCTTAATCTCACAAGCTAATTTGTTTGATATCATGATGCCAGAGAATTGCTTCTTCAGTTATCTTTTTAATGCAAATGAATAATTTTTCTCTGGATTTGAGATCCAATGTTGAGATTCTGTGAATTGAACACCAGGTCTTGTGCTCTGTTAATACAGGCAGATCATAGTGTAGTACACTATTCATGTTACTAAAGAAACAGATTAAGCCCTAAGTGTGACTCAGTAATAAGTCATGCCTCATGAAAGGCTAATACCAGGCATGAGTCACAGATGAGTCACAACTAATAAAGCATAACTTTATCACACTCCTCAAAAGGATCAACCACATCATAAGTCTAGATGAAGTCTTTATGACTGAGCTACAATGTCATAGGTCTGGAGCTTTTTTAGCTCCATAACTGCTGTCAGATCAATCTGAATCCAACAGCACTTATTTCAGATATGTGGAGCAGTATGACAGATCATTTGATGTCATACTGACATCACTGATTTGATTCTGGTTACATCACACACAGATACATACAAGTCCCTGAATATACTTAAAGACAATAGACACCATGATGTAATGATAACAAGATTCATTTTCCCTCTTAAGATCAAGCTTCTAAGAAGCTCACAAGGGTTGATCTCATTAAATCTTGATGACCAAAACTTGGTCACAACAACTTTAGTCTGTCTCAGTGAGTATCCTCAACTCATGTCTCCCTTCTCTGTCCTGTGCAACAGGAATACCCTTGTATCCTCCTGTTACCCCATTGAATAACATGTTTGTGCCAAACTCACATCAACTTTCAACACTTGACATACATGCCCCCCAATCAACTATCTCAATGCCTGTTGCATTTGTGCTTTCCACACACTCTGCTGGCAATGCTCTGCAAAATGCAAGATTTGATCCATACAATATCTATAGAAATTACACCTTCAACCCATCCATCCAAAAGCCACAGTTCATCTTCAATGTTACGATTTACTCCGGACTACACTTTTCCTTGACACTTATCGCTTACATACACATGGGTATAAGTCCCAACTTGGACATTCAATTCTTTTCATCGCTGACTATGATGCCTTGACTCACCATCCGCCCCGACCACACTTCACGTGATCCTATCCCACTTGCTCAGTCAGCGATTCCTTCCATAGTATTCCTTCACGTTCTATGCCTACCCTGAAACCCTTTACATATATAAACCCACGTCATCGCACCCATGCTCCTCAGTCTAGTCTTACCATTTCTTACCGTGTTCTACCTCCTCTCGTCATCACCGGAATACATCATTGTTCCCACTCTCCATCGTCGACCTCTTCTCGAGGTTTCCTTGTCACGACCGCTCACACGGGAGTTACCACCGTTAACTCGGTAGTCCTTGTCATCTGTCCTCAATCATAGGCAGACCCCCTTGTCCACCGTTAACTCAGAAGTCCCCTTGGCCACCGTTAGCTCGGTAGCAACCCTTGTCGCTGAACCTTGCTAGTAGGTAGGCTCCTTGCAGACGTCTTGCAATCATCAAGCTTCGTCACCACCTTGTCCACGGTTAAGACCGCAGTCCTCACGGTTCTACGCCCGCTCATCCCCAGATCGGCCATAACATTCAACAGATTGGCACATCCCCGAACCCCATCCCCTGTCTGAATACTGCAGTTTGCAAGGCAAGATAAAGGGGGATACAGTTAATCCTTGAAAGATGGTGAGCAGAGAATCTGCACTAGGGTGGGGGGCCAAGATGTTGCAAGGCAAGTACAGCAAGGGTCTGAACAAGCATATTAAATATATTGCAATCAGGCTCAACTATAGTGTTTTGTGCAATGTTGCCCATACAATGACTAGCATAGAAATTTTTGATGTTTGGATGATTGTGGAATGCCCTGTGGTAGTTCTGACAGAACGTTTGAATGGAGGTGCATCTGTTATGTTGAGTTTCTGTGATTCAAACACTAGATATTGTGCTCTGTTAATACAGGCAGACCATAGTGGTAGTACACTATTCATGTTACTAAAGAATATAGTTCAAGACACTAGGTGTGACTCACAAATGAGTCATGCTTAATGAAAGACTAATTAAAGTGTAATCTTATCAAACTTACAATTGACTGCTCTAGATGCAGTCTTTATGACTCAGCTATGATGTCATCAGTCTGGAGCTTTCTTAGCTCCACAACTGCTGTGTTGTGTTGACCCAGACTCAACTCCACCTATTTGAAATAAGTGGAGCAGCATGACAGATCCTATGATGTCATTCTGACATCATTGACCTTATTCTGGCTACATCACACACAAGTACATACAGGTTTCTGGATGTATTTAAAGGTGATAAGTGCCATGATGTAATTAATAACAAGATTCATTTCCCCTCAAGATAAAGCTTTTAAGAAGCTCACAAGGGTTGATCTCATCAATCTTGGCTAACCCAAACTTGGTCACAAGAACTTTAGTCTCTATCACAGTGATTTTTAATGGTAACTAAGTTCACATATTTTCCTGAATATGTAACTCAATATGCTAGCATGGCAGACCCATTCTTCTTTCTCTAAATAAATTGATACAGCTGATTATTCCTCTGTTGAAAAGCTAAGTTTTGCCCACAAATTTATTAGAAATTCTCAAAATGTTGTACAATGTTTGAAACCCTTTATCTTTTCAAGGTGGAATATGTTGAGAGCTATGTATTGGCTATGTTACTGGTATCTATTCAATCGCACCCATGTTGTAACCATTTAATAACACCTATTAATAACTCCCTGCCCTGGCACAAACCTGTCGGATGGCGTAATAGGGGAGGATACAGGACCATCACCAGTTTTCACCAGGCCAATGTAAATGCACTATTCTGAACATGTGACTTCGTTGGCGGAGCCAGAGGTGCCCGGAGGGCTTGTGTTACGTGCAAAAAAGTACCGGTGATTGAATGATTCGCAATATAGAGCCTCTAATCGGCCCACTGGCACTGGCACTGTTAACACTGCCGAACAAACCAAGAGTGCGTCAAGAGTAACAACAATCACCATTATTCCACGGAAACCCACGGAGCCCTGAGCCTGCACTGTTCTCCATTTTTTTAAAACGTCCGAATTCATACGCTCCTGTCAGGCCACATCGGGAGCGTTTCATGTTTTCATGTCCTGGACCATCTGTCCGATTGTCAACAACTCAAGCGCTCATCTCCAACATCTGTTGTCGAACGCGCCTCGTTACCGATGATGAACGCGTGGACACCGCTGTTCCAGTATGACGAATTGGAGCCTTCCAAGTAGCACATGTGCATTCACACTCACTTGTGTTACAGAATGATAGGGCGGCAGCGAAAAATTACGTTGGGTTTTATAAAAGGCAAGCGATGCTGCTTGCTGGAAGGATTTTGCTCCCACCTCGACTAACATAACATGTACCTTTCTCCTCTTCTCCCCATCGCTGTAATTGTTGCAGTTGTCGCTGCCGGCCAAATTCATGACCGTTCGAGGGGTTGCGACTTTGGAGAGCCAAATTGTTGTTCCCAGAAGGCGCCAGGTCCATCAGCCGTAGTGAGTATCTTCGTAACCATAACTTGGGATCTTCCAGCCAACTACAGTTCATTCAGAAGCTCAAGAGCTGCAGGAAAATAAGGGACAGAGAGGATGTCCGTTGCTTAGACACTGAACGTCCCCATCTCCAATGTTGCCATAGAGAAGACAAAGTGAGTGGAAACTGTGCAAGTGAAATTGAGAGGCATTGATGCCCCCACACCAGTCCAAGGATACATCATGTGTACCCCATCCTCAATCTCTGAACTTGGTGCCTCCCAACCATGATAGTGAAAAGGATAATTGCTACTTATTTGGAGATCCCATGTGTTGTCCCCATCCCCCTCAAACTTGGAACCCAGATCACTATATAAATGAATACATAGTAAGATTCACCTGTCCTTCATATATTGGAATGTTCCAGCCTATGACAGTGCATGCAGGATCGTGTGGGCTGCACTGGCATTAGTATTGAAAGTAGCTTGAACACGGCATCCTGCTCAGATGAGATTAATTTTTCCCTTCTATGCTGCTATAAAGTGAGTGATAATTGTTCAAGTGAAATAGAGCAACATTGATGCCTTCTCATGAATAGGGGGCCGAGGCAGGTTGGCTTGATCAAAACATGGCAACCTGTGCAGTGTTTCACAAGAGAATGATAGTGTGAAGTAGCCATGATTGAGGAAATGCTATCAGTTTTATCTTTAATCTTGTTGACACATCCAGCTTTTCAAAAAATTCAGCTTATCCACATGTATTTCAAAATGTTGCTTAACATGTATCCTTAAATTTTATGTGTATGTCTATCAAAAATTCTGATTTCAATCATTCCCATCATTCTCCTACAACCCTTGCACTTGATGCAATGACTACATTTTGTGAGGAAAAGCTCATATCTGCATTGGAAACAATATTCACAAAGAAGTGGTCCTCAGGACATTTTATTAGCCCACCAAGGCTTGCCCTTCTTTGTTATCAAAGAACACTTTTTTGCCCACCTTGATTAGCAATATCTCATACCAGGTCACTATGTTGAACTTCCCCTTCTATGTTTATTTTCTTTCAATCCCATCCCACTTCCACCATCTTTGACCAGACATTCTGAACCTCCACCTGAATGCACCCCCCATCCTTTCTTGTCTTTGTCTCATGGATGATGTGGTCCCTATGAATCTCAATCTGCACCCATCTTTGTGCCTTCCAGGACACGAAATAACTGATCACAGGATGTTTCAACATCTGATGTATCTAAGGCAATGGCAATTCATCAAGGTTGAAGAGAATTTCATTTTAGAAATGGGAGAAAAGTGGGTCAATCTGGAGATAGAAGATAACGAGATAGAGAAAATTCTAACACAGAAAATGATGCTGGTCATCATGGACCATCCCCTTCACCTCCATTGACAATCTCTTCATTCTTCCAGACCTCTTTTAGCTCTTCAAATGTGCATCATTCATGGAACTGACGAAGAACATCAGCACATCTATGGAAGCTTTGAATACATGGCCTTGGAAAGACATCTTGGAAGAGATTATAAAAGACTATGGCAAAGAAGAGCTGCAATTGTTGATGAAGAAAAACATAGGTGTCTCAGGATGGTTTAATGACAATTTTCCCTTTTGTGCAAATGTTCCTTTCTTGTGGCCTCTCCCTTCATGTTTCTCATCTTTCCTTCTCTTATTCTTTCAACTTACATGAGCCCTTCAGAAATTTTCTCAAACTATCCATTTACTTTCCTCAAGTCTTCTCAATTCCTTATGTCAACTGTTCCATTCAAAATGTCTTGATACAGCATGGGATACTTTCCAATGATGTATTGCTAAACCTGGATTTATTTGCAGAGACAAACTATACAAACCAAGAAGCAATGTCATTGAGACCAACATCAAAATGGTATCATGTTACAGAAACATCTGATTCCAACATTTCATCAATGAACATAGAACAAAAGAACAAAAAATCAGGAAAGATCAAGAATCAAAGTGCCAAAGAAGAAGAAAGACTCAAAGAAGACAAGGCTCAAGCTCTAAGAAACAATCTATTGCAGAAGTTGAAAAACAAAAAATTTCTCCACATGATGTAACTCAGAAATCAGAGACGCTATCTCATATCTAACCAAACATGAACCACAAATGGATATAGCAGATCAATTCTTGGAACCAGGAGGATTGAATAACACTGATAGAAGATCTAATAACAGAAGCCCAGACTTTCAAGCCATTTTTGATTATTACATGTTTCATGATGTCTTTGATCAGTGTTTTAATAATATTGTTCATATTAGTTGAAAATAATACAGCTCAACTCTCCATTGATCCTACAACTCTTCGAACTGATGGAACTCTTTTAGATTGCAATCTCTGTTCTAACTGGTTACAATAACTACCTGAAATGGAGAGAAAGGTTAAAGAACTTTCTTAAGGCCTATAATATTTGGGGACTTGCTAAGGGCACTTGCACTCGGGTCAGCACTGATGCGGAAAGTAGAGAAAACTGGTGCTTGCTTGATGACAGAATCTGCAGAAACATCTGCATCTCTGTGAACACTAACATAGCTGCAAGACTGTCAACCCACAATATTCACTACACTATAGATGGCACAGGAGCAGGTGCAAACAATATTGTAAACTTGAAACACATGATGCCTGGATTCCTCTTCAAAACCACCACCAAGCCTTTGGAATCTCAGCACAACTTAGCCTTCAAATGAACCTTGACAATGTTAAGATCAGAACTGACAATGTTGAACAGTTCACAAAGGACATGAACCATGTTCACACTCTCTGCATCAAGCTTAATCTGCTAGATCCATGCATTTCATGATAGCAAATAATGCCTCTATTTATTATGAATCTTAAGAATCTCAAGAAATACCAGTACAACCTATAGAACTGGTAGTATCTCTATCAATACCAAGTGCAAATTTAAATCCCAATCAACCACAAGCATCTCTAGAAGGCCGTACTAGTGATGAAGACTTCTCAGGAGATCATCCAGACACATCATCTTTCACTTTCTCAAACTCATCACCAACTCTCTCAAAAAAAAGTCTCTACTTCTAAGAAGATGGAAAACCCCCACCTTCATATTGCTGTGTACCTCCCTCTCCTTTTAAATGAGGAAGCATCCACCATCAAAAGAAGATGTAGCCAGACATAAAATGAAGCAAAGATTACTTTCACAACAAGAAGTGACTGAATCAGAGGAATGTGATTCAATAAGGAAAAACATTGGATGCCACAGAGGCAAACTGAAGATGAATACCTTGTGAGATTCAAAGCATGTCCTCATCAATATTACCTACAAGGAGAGAGCATGAACAAACCTTCAGACCCCCTCAAGAATCTGTTCAAAGAAATTCAACCAGATTCTGCTTATGGAGATCTCACTCCTATAGAGATTGAATGGCAGAGAATTAGAACTTCAATGCAAACCCTATTCAAGAAGATGTACAAATTCAGGAGGAGCAAGTTCAAAAGGCCATGCTCACGATGAAGAGATGGAAGCACCAACTAGTCAAGAAGGTTTAGAACAGTTGTATGAACAAATGTCCAACTTAGTTTCTCGACATCTGGTTAAACAAGTGTCAAACTTCATACAAGAAGGACAAATCATGTCACAAGGTTGGATAAATGGTCTATTAGGAGCAACAACAACAAGATCTGCTAACCTGAAAGTGTCAATGCACCACAAAGACATTGCCAAGCTACCACAGGAACAACAGAAAGTGTGAAAGGCTGCATGCAAAGATGAAATGAAATCTTTACATGACAGAAAAGTCTGAAAGCTTGTAGATTTGCTTAGAGACCATCAACAACTGAAAGGTAGATGAGTTTTTGCTATCAGAACAGGCAACTGTGTCAAAGGAATATAAGTTGCAAAAGGCTTTATATCATATTTGGCATGACTATCAAGATACCTTTTCACCTGTCACTCAATTTGAAATAGTCAGATTCCTTCTACCCTTTGCAGCACTACATGATTGGAAAATATCAGTCCTAGACATAAAAACAGGATTTCTGTGTGGGGATCTTGATGAAGAGATCTACATGATGCAACTGGTGGGCTTCATAGATTTCATCAATCCCCCAAAGGCCTGCCTATTAAATAAAGCCATATATGGATTAAAACAAACTACACTTAAATGGAACAAGGCACTCTATGCTTCTCTTATCAAGTTCAGCTACCAAAGGCTATATGCTGATACTGGAGTTTACATAAAGAAAGGGAAGATTTTGATCATTATTGTGATATATGTTGATGATGCACTTTTCATGGGTAGTGACAAAACACTAATCCTTGAGGCAACAATCCCAGCGACTCTGCTTGTTGATGTTAGGTCTGAGTTTGCTCTGCTAAGATGTTTTTTATGGCATGAAGAAGAATAGATATGGAGTTTGTAGGAGAATGATGATAATGATGCAATGGATTGAAACTAGAATTTGAACCACTGGATGTATGCAGATATTTAGAGAGTGTTTCTGGATTTTTTTTTTGACTAATTAAAGTCTCAGAGTTTCCAGAACCAGGGTGTGAAGATTCATGACTTGGTGAAAGATTAGCCCCCTTACCAACAGGTTCTAGTCCCATTCTATGAAAGCTACAACTGAAGATTGTAACCTTGCCTTCAAAGATGGTAATGTAGAACAGGGACCAATGTTCATCAGTAGTGGAATCTATTAAGAGGCAGGTGATATTTCTTGATCAAAATTCATGATGTCTGTCAGTTATTCTGTATGCTTGTCCCAAAGTGATGCCAAAGCATGCTATGAAGATAAAAAGAGCATCAAAGAACTCAAAAAGAAGAACTCTGTCTCTCTGCAAGGCAGAAGCAGGAGGCATGATGAAATATTTCAAAAAATAAAAGCCTGCTTGCCCATTATGCCTAGGCAGAGCTCATAACCTAACAGGAGGTACAAGGGTACTCCTGTTGTGCAGGGTCGAGAAGAGAGAGGTGAGCCAAAGATGCTCACCAAGACAGAGACTAAAGTTCTTGTGACCAAGTTTGAGTTAGTTGAGATTGATGAGATCAACCCTTGCGAGCTTCTTAGAAGCCTGATCTCAAGGGGAAATGAATCTTGTTATTGTTGATTACATCACCACACTTATCATCTTTAAATAAATCCAGGAACCTGTATGTATTTGTGTGTGATGTAGCCAATATAAGGTCAATGATGTCAGAATGACATCAGAGGATCTGTCAAACCACTCCACATATTCAAAATAAGGGGGATTGAGTCTAGTTCAACCCAACACAGCAGTTGTGGAGCTAAGAAAGCTCCAGACTGATGATATCATAGCTGAGTCATAAAGACTGCATCTGTTACAATCATCTACTTTATGGTATATGAACATCCCACATCACTTCCACACATTACAACTACTCTAGAAACTCCACATCCAAAGCTAGACTGTATAACACACAAACTCTATTCATGACCCCACAACCCTACCTATGTATAAGGTATGACATCACATGCATTCTAGACTGCTCTAGACCATTCTATGTATTACCTATTTCCCTTACCCTTCTCCATATCCTTAAACCTATTCATATATGATCTTCCATTCTTCCATAGCCTTGCACATCAGGCATGTACAAGGCTGTAGCAAGCTTCCATATGATATCTAATATATTAGATACATGCACAGACATCATGGACATCTCAGATTAGTATACAATATGTACAAACTCCATGTAGTATATAAAGGACATGAATTAAGCTACCAAAGGACAGTCTTGTCCTCTTTGTGTTTTCTCAGCATCAAAGACATCAACTCATTCATCCCCTTGACCATTGACCAACCTAGAGCCTTTAGTGGTTCTGAGTTGTTTCAGCATCTAGATTGTAATATGGTCAATTCTTGTGTAGTGTAGTTAAATTACACATTGATTAGATTTGACTCATGTGTGAGTCAGCTTAATACTCAACCTGTGTCTTTAGTAACTTGAATAGTGTATTATCACTATGGTCTGCCTGTAGCACAAGACCTAGTGTTCAATTCACAGAATCTCAACATGTGTTACTGGCCTTACATTGCAGCATGTTGGGGAGTGCTTCCAGCATTCAAGCAATACAATATCAAGGTATGTCATGACTCTATGTTCTTGGAGTCTCACATGATTGACCATGCTGAAGATATTTTCAGCATATGTCATGCAGATTTTCAAGCCCACTTTTCTACACCACCTATATTCAGTTTCCTCTTGGCCATACCATTTTCAGAAGTCAAGCTTTTCCCCTATTTCTCCAATGCAATTGATGCTATTGATGGAAGCCATGTTCCTATATCTTTGCCAGCTTATTTACAACCACCCTATTGCAACTGTAAAAGTTTCCTTTCACAAAATGCACTCTTTGCATGTGATTTCAATTTCAAATCCATTTATTCACTAATCAGCTGGGAAGGATCAGTGTCAGACTCACACATCTATGGTGATGCAGTGGAAACTGACCTCTGCATCCCCCCAGCCAAGCTTCTGTTGAGATTCTTGAATTGAACACTAGATCTTGTGCTCTGTTAATACAGACAGACCATAGTGATGCTACACTATTCATATTACTAAAGACATAGGTTGAACATTAAGCTTAACTTACACATGAGTCAAACCTAATCAAAGTGTAGTCTAATTACACTTTGCAAGGATCGACCACATGACAATCTAGATGCAGTCTTTATGACTCAGCTATGATGTCATCAGTCTGGAGCTTTCCTAGCTCCTGTCAAGTCCGGATCCTTCAGGCTCAAGTCCGGTGAAGGTCCAAAGGGGAAAAGGGAGAAAAGGGCAGAGATGGACCAGAGGTCCAATGGAGGTAGGGGATGGAGGTGCGGATGTACAAGGGCATTGGTGCAGGACATACATATGTGTCACACCCTTGCTCAAGTCTGGCCCTCAGAAGGAGAGACTTAGAGAGAGAGAAGACTCGAGGGGAGGAAACTTAGTTGATATTCAAACTAAGGAGTACATGCGGAGGGTCTTGGGTTTATATACAAAGGGATCAGATCAGAGCACAGAACGGAGAATGTAAGTAACATATGAACAAGGTACAGGAATGATCGGAGAATGTGAAGAACTGATGGGCAGTGTTCATAGGGCATAGGAAATAATAATGGAGTGGAGAGGGATCATATGGTTTAGCATAGGAATAGAAAATGGAGGAGGGGATAACCTGTGTCAAGATCCAGACCAATGGGAGGGAGTCTGATGGGAATACGATGTCTGATGCCAGACATCCGAGTCAGTCCTTGAGTGGTGTTCATCAGATCTGATCAGAGGTGACTGGAGATGATGAGGACAGAATTGGAGTTCTATGTGGAAGTGTAGGAAGGTGTGTTTGGGATGGATATGACAGTGCCCCCCAATTAGGGCTGAGCCCACAAGGCCCAGAACAATGCAAGACTCGCCTATTGTTTGACAATAGCCTTGTGGAATCCATGGACAACTTAGGAGTGCCCAGCAGGGTTTGAATTTGTAGCACTGTAAAAATGGATCAGAGTTCATACAATTCCTGAACTCAAACAACAACCATCGACATGTCAAGCAGCCATGAAGGAAGTCCAGTCAATGATGAGGTGGCCAAGCTCCAGGCCCAGCTCACTGTGGCTCAATGTCACAAGGAGCAGGAGTGGGCAGTGCATTACAGACATGAGGCAGAGGAGCAGGAGAGGAGAGAGCACAAGGAGTGCAAGACAAAGGAATGGAAGGCCTGGGAGGTGGAGGAGCATGCAGAGCCCCAGAAGAAGAAAGAGGTGAAGGCAAGGCAGAAGGCCATGAAGGAGTGGAAGGAAAAGGAGCAGGCCACAGGCCACAAGGTAAGTGGTCCATGTGGGTGGTGATGGAGCTGACCGCAGCAAGTAGGACAGCCCAATCGAGCTTGGGTCCAACACAGAGAAGCAGACTGGCAGAAAGAGGAAGTGAAGGGAGTGGAAGGTGGACAGGTGTGACCAGTGCTGGAGGCACAGAAACACTTGCATGCTACCATTGGGTATGAAGGGAATGGCATGCATGGGGTGCATGAAAGCATATTATGTGCACAAGGGCAGAGGAGATGGTGGATGTGCCAGAGTCACCAAAAAAGCAGGCGAAGCCCATGGTGGAGATCCAGGCATGGCCATCACAGTTGGATGGAGGGACCAACATGGCACTCCTTGGGGTGCTCTGCAAGATTGCAGGGCACCTCAGAGTGATCGTGGGGGGGATGTGGGCACAGGGAAGAGAGTCCCATGAGGTGGGGACGCAGATGGAGAAGGAGGAGAAGAGGATGAAGGAGAAGGGAATTGGAGCAGAGGTGGAGGAACAGGAGGAAGAAAGCAAGAACAACATTGGAGATTGGGAGGAGGAGGAGGAGGAAGTAGATGAAGGGGCATAGATAGCATAGTTTTTCTTTCTTTTTCTTTTTTTTGAACATATATCATGCTTTTCAGAAGGGAGTGAAATGGAGTGATAAAGTAAAAGAAGGAAGGAAAATGGAACATCGGACTAGTTAGTTGGGAAGGGGTCTGGGCTTCTCCAGGTACTTCTGATGGAAGTCCTGAAGTAGCTCTGAGGCATTACCCAACTCCATGGCAAGAAGCCAGGAAGTCTTATCATCTGTTCCCCAGTAGCCGAGCCAATGGACCAAATACAGGAGTTGGCAATGATGCCTTCTCTGATTGATCTTGAAGTCTAGGACCTCCTTGATCTTGTACTTGGGCTCTCCATCAACCTTGATCAGAGGTGGCGGAGGTTGGACACAGTTCAGAATAACATTTGGAATGGAAGGTTCTAGCTGAGAGACATGAAAGACTGGATGTACTGAGCATAGTGAATCAGGTAATTGTAAAGTAAATGAATGGGTACCAGGTTTAGCAATAATAAGGAAAGGACTGAGGTTTTTATTGGAGAGCTTCAGAGAGGGTCAGGCAGATCAGAGGTACTTCGCTTTCACATATACTTGATCTCCAATCTTGATGTCTGGTGCAGGACTTTGTTTAGTGTCAGCAGGGCCTTGATATCACTTTTGAGCTTCTGCCATCTCCGATCAGAGGAACTTGTGGAGTTGATCTAAGTCCATAATGTATGATTGGGCTGTGGAGGACATGAGATCATGATCAGCATAGACAGAGAAGTTTGGGTGATAGCCCTTATTGGCAAAGAAGGGAGATACTCCAGTTGTTGTGCTCAGAGTGTTGTTGTATGCAAATTCAGCAAGTGGGAGGAGTTCCAACCAATTGTCCTGTTGGTAGTTGCAGTAAATCCGAAGGTACTGCTCGAGTGTCTGGTTTGCTCGCTCCATTTGACCATCTCCTTCTGGATGATACCCAGAGGTGAAGTGGAGTCACATGTCACAAGCTTTACCTAGGGAGCAGAAGAAGTGGAATATGAACTCGGAGCCCCAATCAGAGGTGATGTGTGAAGGGACTCTGTGCTTACTGAACACATTTATCAGGAACAGTTTGGCTAGGTCAGAGGAAGTGACAGTGTTGTGGGTAGGAATGAAGATGGCTTGCTTGGAGAGTCTATCTATGATGTCTAGGATGGCTGTGAATCCATTGAAGGAAGGGAGTTGCTCAATGAAATCCATGAAGATGGAGTTCCATGGCTTCTCCAGAACCAGAAGCTGTTTCAGGAGACCATAGGGGTGATGTCTCAGGACTTTTGCACAGGCACAAGTGGTGTTGAAACTTGGTATTCACTTTCTGATCTTTGATTACATAACCAAGGTTCTAGATCATGATTGTATAATCATCGGTCATTTCCACTCTTATATTGTTTCATCATTCTCTATAGAAATGAGATATTTATGCCATTGGCTAGTATCTATATCCTACTGATATCTTCAGTCATTCAGTCATGTTTTATGACTCATTCCTATCCATATATGATAGAGATCTATACAGGTACAAACAGTCCTGTAAAGTATTTAGGGAGAGCTCCCTCATGGTCGCTCTCCAGTTAGAAATATCATCCAACTCAGACAGTCAAGTCAAGTCCCCTCCTTCTGTCTTACCTCTAGACCCTCTATCTTGCAATACTCCATTTTATCCTTGGTGAGTTCTTCCACAAAGTTCCATAACCTTTCCTCTCCCTATCAGTCTCTTGAGTGGTAGGACCATCCGCTACCTCGGAGGATGAGACAAAGGGATCTTTGCATCTCTTTAGGTTATGAGCCCCGCCTAAAGGTACCTCGACGTACTTTGTGCACATCCCTGTCGCATACCTTTGGCAC
>JBBPTO010000363.1:0-33238 GCA_038094155.1 Pulveroboletus cf. aberrans | reverse complement strand
GACTTAAAAGTTTGTACATAGAACTTAGTTCTACAAGTGAATTACCACCATCTACCATCAGTTCTAAGTCTCCGAAGTCAATTCCCTTCATTTCCCTTCAAGTCCAGTCAAGTCCAGCCAACTCCAGACAAGTCCTGACAACTCCATAGTTGATTCCTTAGCCCTACCGAACAGGGAGGAATCAGACTCTCATTTTCCAGCTCTCTCAGGACATCAGTGAGCCATTCCTATTCGCCCTCACCCTTTTTCTTTCTCTCTTTGCAATCCCCTGGGTTGAGAACTACACCCACACCCTTTTCATTAGCTTAGGAGTTCCACTTCGGAGTTCCTAGGAGTTTTACACTGTCATGTTTTCACACATTGAAACCCAGTATGATCTTTCTGTTCACACCTCAAGGATTCTGCAAGCAATAGATGAATATGTTGCAATAGACAAGTTCCAGGAAAGAGAGTGGATATGTTTGCTCACCAAAGAAGTGGTAAGTCATGGTCGAGTCAAGCATTTTTACATAAGCCACATGACACAAGGATGTGGCCAAACAATGTTTCACAGAACAAGAAATTCAGGGTCTACACATTCCACATGTAGCAGTAGAGCTTGCAGCCAAATTTGTGCTCACACCGAAGGAGGTAATTTCACTGCAGGATATACTCAATGATGATCCTGTCATACGGGAATTTATTATGAAGTCACACTGGAAGGAAAGTATCCTTAACAACTCCTCCATTCCTGATCACATTGATATCAGGGAACCCTCAACACATTGGTGGAGCCACCTTAAGCTTAAGTCAACTTCAATCCCACCCCCTGTCATGATGGATTCTGTCTCCATTCTCTTGGCCAATGCATCAACTAGTAGGCTATCAGATGAAAGGATATCAAACCGGCGAAAATCTGACGCCATCAGAGGGACAAAAACATTTGAATTGGTCTTCAGACTGGTGTGTCACATGTTGTGCTGAAATCATATAACTCATGCAATACAGAAGTGTGCATATTGCCAAAGGAAGGGTATAGCCTGTACAGTGATCACCACTGCAAGCAGCAATAAGTTTAAGCCATGTGGTCCCTGTGTTGCACATAAAGGCAGGTGCGGTGTTCTTCAAGATCTCCCTGCGATCGTCAATTGAGATGGAAACATCATCTATGAAGAAAATACCTGGATGCATCTTGTTTCACAGTTGAAAAAGCGCAGACAACCTGCAAGTTCAACTCACAAACAGTCAGAGATGGAAGGGGGTTCAGTGAAACAAAAGATGTGGGGACAATATGATGGAGAAACATCAGGGACTGGAATTGGAATTGGGGTGATTGGCAACGGTGACGCTGACCCTGAATTGTGTGGTAATGACCTGGTGAGCGAGTGGAGTTTTGAAGGAGAACTGGTCATGGTAGGTTGTTCATGAACCTGGGCACTCAACTGGCTATATGCACTGATAGAACCAGTTTGCCACCTCTTCCACCTTCAGCTCTCAGACTGGGGCCATCGGTGGCACTTTAGAAGCTGCAATATGCACTGTAATTACAGTCCATACTTGGCACTGATCGATAACCTTGACTTCCTTTTCAGAACAAGGATTCTGTCTCACTCAGATCTACAACACCAGCAATGCCCACTAACATAATTATTTTCCAATCGTAGGTGCAATGTGAATATGCTCAGGTTCATGCCCAGGTCTCTGGCACAACTCATCATCTTGGCCTCATGAACACTGGTCCCCAATTGGCACCACCGTCAACTTCAGCAAACAGGTCAACGAAGTTGCAACAGCTTTCATGAATGCAGACCTCTGTTTCAACAAAATGGAGACAAACCTCCAGAATGAGATCACGGCGGTAGCTGCAATAGACAAGAAGTACAACTCGGTGGTGAAGTTGGTTGAAGAATGCTGAAAAGAATATATCAGTTCTCAAATGAATAGGCTGACCACTCTAACCCTCAAGGACATGAGGGCCCATGAAGACATACAAGAAGAGGTTAAAAAACTCTGTGGAAAGTCAGAACAGATAAAGGAACAACTGGAAGTGCTCTTCAGGAGTTTCAGAGATGTAAAAGACTAAAATCGTCGTGCGACAGATGTGCCTCCTCCACATTATGCTTATATGTCCAAAGTGTTCTCCAATGACTAGTGTGCACTGGCAGCATTAGTAGTAGTACCACTTTTATGCAGCTACTGGATATAGCACAATTGATGTTTCTCATTTATCAGTGCAGTACGTCTGCATCCATATGTCAATGACATTGCCAACATCCTTATCATACTCTTGACTCTTTCCTCTCCATTGAAGACAATCACATTGTGTCACGCCGTTGACAGTGATCAGGTTGATTGAATTTACAAGCTGTGGATTGGATACTTGTTCCATACGAGTGTTTTGGACTGACAGCATGACCATTATATCATTTCAAAGGTGAAATCACATTCCCACTGCTGCATCTGATTATTGGTTCGGCAAAATCATTGTGCAATGCTGGCTCAGAGAAATACTTGTGCCATTCGATAATAAACACCCACTCATTCGTACAGTATGTAATGCTCTGGCTTGGCGAAACCATTATGCCAATCTAAATACCACCCTACTTGTTGATAATGCATTTAGTTCTTGGTCTTTGCAAAATAAATATGTCATTCTAAAACCTCTGGCCCACTATATTTGATCTGTATGCTCTTAGAACTAGTCGGTCTCTTGGCAATAACCAGAGTCACATCAATAAGATCTCCTGTGACATGTCCACAAAGAAAAAGCCAAGTCAGTGGTGAGAGAGGGCTTCCATGTCATCAAATTTGTATGGGTCTGACCCTCTCTGAGGGCTGTAGCAGGGCCCACAATAACCACTCAGGGTGTGTGATGCAGTATGCGAAGAGACAGGGAGGTGCTACAAGGGTACAAAAAATTCAAGCCTGTGAAAGCTAAGCTTTTTGTGCATTGGAAGAACTGCCAGAACTTTTGGTATAGGTGGGTGGCCCCAAGCATGTTCTCACTGTTGGATGGAAACACGGACTCCCAAGGTCCACAAAAACTGGGCAAGAATTGAAAGCAATGATGAGATTTCACCTAAAAAAACACAGCAAATATGCATGCAGGTTTTGCACAACCAAACTGTGGCATTTCATACAAAGCAATCAGTGGCCATGTAGTCGAACCAGCCAATCACAGTTCAGATATAATTGTCCAAGGCAACAGTATACAACATACAGAAAGAGATATGACCAGACATATTTGTATGATGCTAATGGGAGGGCATGGGTTCACCATCCTTATTGTAAGGAGAGACATGTCCATGGGCAAGAAGTGTTTAAATTTGTTTTTCAAGTGGTTCTGACCCTTCAGCAAGACATGCAACTTCCGCTCTTATGGCCTTGGTGGCTTCTAAGTCCTTCACCAACATGTCCTCAAGTTCATGGAAATGCGGCACATATTCTTCAGCATCTCCAACCCCACAGCATATTGTTGAGAAAGAAGAGCAATCTGGGCAGACTGTCCTTGCACCATCACATCCAGTTCATTTGTTTTCCACAAGATGTCTTCAAGCGATGCTGTCATTTCTGACAACTTTTGTTGAGTGGCATCCTGATCACTTGCATCAACATCCATGGCATCTGGACTGGATAAAACACCAGGATGGTTCAGCTATAAAGCAAATCATGGCATATTCTACCTTCAAATGAAGGATACATACCAACAGGCCTTTGTCCTCTGTGTCTGGGCCACCATCAGTGTCTTCACTCTCACTCATGATTACATTCCTTTTGCCTTTTGCCTTTTGCCTGCCTGGAATACTCTGGTGCAGGCAGAGTGACGGGAATATCATCGTCATCCTTTTGCACCTGTATGGAACATTTAGATGCAGGAGGAGTGATAGGAAGATCATCATCATCATGCTTCTTGAACTGGGAGACCAGATGTCCCCAGCTCTTCTCCATGTGCACGATCCTATTATCTTGATCGATGATCGCCTGAAGGTCCTGAAGAACACCGCATTTTGTCATCCGAGTGGTACAAGGACCACATGGCTTCAATTTCCCTTTTGTCATCATCAGGGCTGTGCAAGTAAGATTCTTGGCTTGGCAGGAAGTACATTTCTGTTGAAAGTGAGAGTAAGGGAAGTTTTCACAAGTAATGAATAACTCACAGGCTGGAAGTACATCTTTTGGTGTGCATCACTCTCTTGTTCAGCCACAACCTTTCTTCATTTCCATCCATCCTTGCCAGAGAACATACCAACACATCACTCATCAGTTTTGTCCAGATCTGATCCTTTGTTAGTGTGGGCATCATCATGGTTGCCTTCAGTCATATCAGGTGAAGATCTCTTATTCCTACCTGGTTTCCAGCTGGGGCCTGCTGACAGTATGACTACTTCTGCCTGAAGTGGTGCTTTTCAACGTCACTTGACAGGTTTTGGAGTGGTGGTGTGGGTCACATTGGCGACTTTTGGAGGTGTTCATTGCTTCTCAATTTCAGTAGCTCAGATGGGGTTGGCTGCAGAAGCTGGAACATGTTTCTCAATTGGTGGGGTTTCGATGATGGCGGTGATGGCAAGGGAGGCATCTGCAGGATTGGTGGGGGGGGAACTCTCAATGGTGAACAGAACAAAGACACTGGAATGAATATGGCTAGTGCACCACATTAAGAATGGGATTTTTCCTACACTGCACCCCCATTCAATCAAAGGCATCCCCCAATCTATCAATTATCTCACTTCCAGAAGAGCCTATGCTGATCAGTAGGTCCTTTTTTTCCCTGAAGCATACTTTCTCATTCTAACCTAGTTGATCATGGAGATAACCTGCTGGAAGGAAGAGATCCTTCCAATCAAACAGAAGGAGGACAAGCACCTCTAGTACACAACAGAAGAAATGATTAAAAAAAAGGAAAAAGGAAGCAGGTTCTATTTTGAGGAGGTTTAACAGAGCAAACAGAAAATGTAATGGCCTACATGATTTCTAATCTGACCTTTGACAGAACAAAGAACATTATTTCTTACTCCAGTGCCATCTCACATATGGTTTCACACCATTCATGGTTTTAAACATACTTCACACTTACTCTGCCATGTGAAGGCAAGTTTGAAGACAACTCAACCATGTATTCCACTGGCACTGGAACTGTTGCACTTCAATCTATCATAAAAGGTTAAATATATATTACCTTATCAGACACTCTTTTAATTGCATGGTTCAGATTGTCCCTTATTTCTGTTTCAAAACTCACAAAGGAAGGCTTCTCTGCTTTGTTTTCAGCAAAATCCACATATTGCTATATCTGGCAAAACTATAATACAATTATCATCAGAATGCATACTCAAGGATTATACATTGCCTTGATCACACCACAAAGGGCTGCTGAGTCCAGTTTGACCTTCATAGACATAGATATGCTATCCAGGTGAATGAAATACATCTCTATCATCTGCATCAAACTGATGGTCTACCAAGGTCAAATCCAAGTCATTGAATTACCACTAGTACTCTAAACTTCGGTGAATGCTACATCCTTGAAAAAATGAAAGAAAAAATTTCCATTCAAACCATGGATCACTCCTTGGATTTCATATTCCCTGCAGATGGTATACATGGATGTCAGAGGCCAAGTCAATCCCCAATCCATATAAAGCCATAGATATGTACAGGCTAGTGACTGTTGATGATTTTTCTGTTTTCCTTGGATCTATTTCTTGAAATGCAAATACAACATCCTTGTGACCTACAAACACCAGAAAACCAACACCAAGGAGTCCCTCTGCACAAAATCGAAGCTGAAGCAATATTGGGGGTGCACATACACTTCTTCTGGAGTGATGGTAGAGGTAAACACATGGCATCAGAGTTCTGCTCCCAACTCCTCAGTGATGGCATCATGCATGAAACATCTGTCCCATACACACCAGAGCAAATGGGCTTCTGAAGTGTGTAAACCCAACCTTGTCTTTCCTCACAAACTCCATTTTGAAGGACTCAAAACTCCCATATTTCTGGGCAGATGCCATGATATCTGCAGCATATATAACAGGTCACAGTATGACATCTGCGCTTGCCAGAGAAACACATACTGCTTGGCTATATTTATAGTCAACAGGCATATAATCCTCTCAACCTTAAGCATAAAACTATCATTTCCTCATGCCATGTCACCTTTAATTAGTATGGCAGGATCTCTGATGCTAAGGCTACCCCTTGAACCTCTGCATTCAAGGGTTAGTGAGAAGGCTTGCATCCTTCTGTGCTTCAATCAGGAGGATGAAGATGATAACTCAGAGAAAGACCCTCTAGCCCCACACAAAGCAGTGAGAGCACCTGTTAACATGGACATCCTGTCAGAACAACTCAGCAACCTTCACATCAGTGTCTCTGCTGAGCATTATCTGCCTTCTGTACCTCTGGCACAACTCTATCCTTCATTGATGTCCTCTGTTTCCATTCCAGCTTGCATTGTCACAGGAGTCTATTGCAGCTCATGATCTTGCCACCCCACTTATTGCAATCATAACCACCAATGAGCCCTTGATAAGGAGAACCAATGTAAGGCCTCCCCTTTGGTTAACCCTGCTTTAGATCCTGTTCTAGAGGAGAAGAAGAGAGTCATACCTCTGAACCTACCTGGAGCATTCTTTACCACACAGAAGGACTTGGATGGAGCAGCAGGTACCATGCTGGGAGAATCCTTACCATTCACAATAAAAAATATCCATATTCTCATCCAGATGCTAACCATTGAAAGTCTGTAGTAGAAGAGGAACTCCTAAATCTTAATGCCAATCAAGTCTATAAAATGGTTCTGATTCCCTCCAGGCCTATTCTTATCACCTTCAAACATGTCTTTCAGATCAAACACAACCAAAAAGGCAAAGTGGAATGACACAAGATCTGAATTCTCACATAAGGTTTTACCCAAAAAAGGAAGGAGTCAACTATCAGGAGATGTTTGCTCTGATAGCAAACCTCAACTCTGTCCAAACCATTGTCCTGCTAACTGTCAAACAGAACCTGGGGATGAATCAAATGGATGTCTCCATGGCATATCTAAATGGTGAACTTGAAGGGGAATCCTTCTGAAAGTGTTCTAACCCACCCTAAACACTGTTGGAAAAGTGCTCCCTGTATCAACTGAAACAAGCTGAACAGATCTGGAAAGAGACATTAGACAAAAAAGCTCACAGAACTCAGTTTCATCAGGCTTGATGCTGAAACATGCCTCTATGCCTTTTGGGAATCTGAACAGGTCTGCTTCCTTGTCATCAATGAGCTTCTTCTCACAGCCAGCACTTGAAGCTTCATGAACTTCATAAAAGAAATGCTCTCCTTTACATTCAAAATGTGTGAGATGAGAGATGAATGCCTCATTCATTTGAAGAAATTGGAACCACCAGAGTATAGCACTTACACAATCACAATATACCCTAACAGTCTCAGAATGAACCAGAATGGCCTCATCCAAACCTGGTTTCACTCTGATAGAGCACAGTTTGTTGCTATCCACAACTGAACCAGAGAACAACATGACCATATCACACATGAAAATAAATGAAACCACAGTGTCACATCTCACTGTCATCAGACCATTAATGTCCTTCATGATTGGTACTTGTCCAGATTTAGCATTTACCATAGGGCTCTTATCCTGCTTCATCACCACACCAAAGAAATGCCACTTAGAGGATGAAAAATGAGTCCTCCAATATCTCCGTAGTGCTCTGAACATGGAACTCAGATGGAATGGAGCTGACATCTCAATGGACATGGATTCTCATGGGTACTTCAATGCTGCCTGGTTACAAGACCCTGACAGCTCATGTTCTATTGGTGACCATCTATTTCTCAGCAATCAAGCTGCAATCTCATGGTCAAGCAAACCCCAAAGGATAGTTGCTTTTTTCACTACAGCATCCGAGTATATCAGACTTACCTTATCCAGCCAAGAAAGAAATGAATATAGATAAGTTAATGTGGTAGCACTTACTGGCAGAGGGTTTCACTCAAGGCTCACTCCCAGTGCTACATATCTATTCCTATTGAATGTCATCTTCATCATTATAACTGACTGAAACACTCCAAGAAGCTGCTGCTGCAGATGCAGTTCAGCTTTAATTCCATACACATATTCAGTTCATGTGATTTCAATTCCCTTCTTGTTATCTAGACTCTCCTGTGGAGACTCATATACCAATGGTTAGATTTACGGAAAATCTGGGCTGGGAAACTTTCTAAAAAGCAATTCAGCAAGTTAATCACATCCTGGCTTTCATATTAAACTTTGAAAACAAATACAAGTGGCCAGTGGTTCAGTAACTCCAGAAGATCCATATACTGATGATATTCAAGCATCAGCTGAAAAAGGATGTCTGTGCAGTTCATTTTCAGGTAAATCACATGAATAGTAATTAACTTACTTTTTGCATTTTGCAGTGCAAGCTCCATGGCTGCAAGTTCAAGTCAAAAACACCATTGTTCCCCTTGACAGTAGTCATGTTTCGGAAGCTCATGTATTTCATCTCAAATGTCACCATTTTCAAGCCATTGGAGGACTTTGCATTCAGAAATGTTGATTCAGGCAACTTGTAAAAGTGACTGATTGTTGCATGGCTTCACAAGCTTTGTTATAAGCACAATCAAGAATGGGATTAAATAGATAGGGTCATACAACTCATCCAATTACTGGTCATGTCTGTTAAATTTTCTAATAGTAGCTATAAGAGCAGGTTGACCCTTTGTCATCACCTTTTTCATGTTTGATGCTGTAGTTTTGTGTCTAATGAATCAAGTTGACAATGTATGTAGTGTCAAACCATTAACATACCCAATATCTTGTCCTTGCATCCAATGGCATGATTAAGTTTTTTTTATCAAAAGAAGCATCTAACGGCCCTCTTCTGAATATTAATTTTCAAATCACATGTGATTAGAAGAATCTGTGCAAACTTTGATTTGATACCCTCTAATTTCAGAAATTTATCATATATATGTAGCAAGGCACACAGTGCCTCAATCTTCTTGAGTATCTGACTGTGACTATGCTTCATTCTATCTAAAAGAGTAACCAGATTGAATGATGTGATATTCTCAATGGCAATCCAAGCAGTTTGAAGAGCATGCTTAGCAGCATCAAGCTTAGCTTTTAATGCAAGAACACTGTCAAGTTCTTTCTTAAATTGTATATGCACATTTGCATGATGATTGAGTTAGTAAGGTCAATACATTTAAAACAATACTTCTCACCTACATGACCAGATAGTTGAGCTATATATTGTTACATCCACAGCATAGAAAGTTCATGAGAATGATATCACAGTCACTGATAACATTCTGAGTCTTGCTGCCTTGTTTACCAATATCATTTTTCATGCACCACATCAACCAGGATCTTGTTGCTTCTCAGGTTCAACTACAGCTACCTGACATTCAATGAGCCACAAGCATCACTGGTGCTATAAGAACTTATATCACATATGGACAGAATGGCATGGAGTAACTTCACTGATGAAGATCATTCAATCCTAATCGACTTAATGAATCATGACAATAGCCTCTCTGTCCCCTCTTTATCAGAGATATCAAGATCCATAGTAAGGCATGGATTGTAAATCAACTGACATGCCAATTCATGCCTGTATGCATGCATGACAGTTGTTTTAAACCTGGTAAATGAAGTTGTGTCTGGTTGGAGTAGATTATACTAGAAAGGATTAATAGGTTCTGTCAAGATCAAATGATGTATTCATGGACCTGATCAAGGAAGTAGTGAGTAACACATAAAATGTTATAAAAGATGCAGAATATTCTATAGGAGATAGAAGGGTGAAAGAATACTCAATGAGAGAAAGAAAATACTTTTGTTGTTCTTCAAAAGTATCAATATTAGTGAAGAAAAGGGAAATATCATAACAGCAGACAAGGCACATAAGTCCTGTGTCATCAAAGCCTCCGATGAAATGTCTTTTCTTTTTTCCACCCACAGCTTCATATGAGGATTCACACTAATAAATTGCTTCATCAGATATAATTTTCTTATCTGTTTTTCATGAACTTCTCTGCACTTTAGAAATTTACTTCCCAACTATATCAACTCAGGACTCAGAAAAAATATATACAAGGATGTGTAAGTCATTAATAGCAGAGTGTCTGTGTTGGTGATGAAATTTTCTATCAGTAGAAATGTAAATATCTTCCACATTGAACAAGAAAACATTTTCTATCACTGAAACTCAGAAGACAATGTTGTTGTGTGCAAGACATTGAGAAGGGCCACATAGAATCAATAGACAATGCTTCAGGCAGTAGGTCATTTGAAAGATTGCATGAGTGCTGAAAGGTAGTGATATAAGCACAACATGAGACTATTATGGATTCTGCATGATGTTCTATCTCAACTCACAGAATGTCATACCATTGCATAGCTTGTATGAAGCTATGATGGAAATGATTCTGAACTACTGTTCTTTCAGGGGTGACTAATGAGTGCAATGTGAATGAGAGATAAACATACCTGGGGAGGTATCATGCAGAAATCTCTCTAAATGTATTGGGTGTTTAAAGCAGTTGCCAGTGCATTTATTTCATTACATGAATGTTCAAATAATGTTCTGTAGAAACAAAGCAGTTTGACAGAGACAGTCATATGAGGCTAAGAAAGGGTAGTTGAAAGCAGGTCATGATAGATAAGCACTTGAGGTATTGTCAAACAATGGCACAATGACACAGTTGTGATACAAAAAAACTTGCCCAGATGCCACTTGTCCTTTGAAAACAATGAATTACTTATGATTTCAAATCATGTGATTTATGGACCATTACATAGCCAGGGATTTGTATCATATTCAGTTTCACCAATGCTAAGCAACATTCCCATGATTATAGCCAGTACACTGCATACACTCTAAATGTAGCAAAAATTGCAATAGTTTTTGAAGTCACTGTATGTAGGCAGGGCATATGACAAGAAAAAAATAGGGGCTAATTGTAATACATGGCATGCTGAAACAACTCAGAATCACTAAAGGCTCTATGTTGCTCATTAAGGCAAGGGGAGGAATGAGTGAACAACATATGTACAGAGGAAACACTAAGAGGACAAGGCTGTTCTTTCATAGCTTGATTCAAGTCTTTATATACTACATGGACATTTGATACTATTGTATACTATTATAAGATATTCAAAATGTATAGGCATGTATTTAATGAATGTGTGACCATATGAAAGCATAACACAGCCCTGTACATGTATGATGTGCAAGAATCTGAAAGAATGGATGATTATACATGAATAGTAAATAAAATATGAGTTGAATCATAGATAAGGGTCTATGGTGTATAGTTATGGTCATTCTGTTAAAGTAAGATTACATAATGTGCACTTGAGCATAGGGTTTAAGCTTTCTAAAGCATTAGAAATGCATGTAGTAGATGGAAGGATGTTAATAGTGCTTAAATCAATTGATTGCAACAGATATGCCACTTAGTTGAAATATATAATATATTATAACTGAAGTTTTGGCTAGGCAAATAATTGATTGCAATGCTTGGAAATACTTGTGCATTTTCCTTTGTGGTACCACAGCCAAGCAATTGAGTAATATATAAACAATGTTTATTTAAATCCAAAATGTGCTGTCCTCTGATAGGCCTCATGAAACTTGCTCTTCATTCAGTCACTGCATTAAATAACAAGAATAAGAGTCCAAGATGTTACAAATTGTCATCTTACATATGTGATGTTGGTCAGTTTTGCATGACAACCAAATTATGGGCCAGCCAGTATCTAGTATCTATTTGATCCTGCCTGTAATGTCAGCAATTATTTGTATTGTCTACTTTTGGTGACACCTAAAAAGTTCTGTGTGGCATGCATGCAACAAATCTTGTTGTATGATTGGTAATCATTGTATGCTTTGCTGATTTCTTACCAATGATCAGAGTCTAAATGACCCTCAACTACATGGTGTAGTATGGATCCCACCCTTACTGCTATACATCAAGGCATCATGTATGACATGCACTGCAAGCTCATTATCAAAACAATCACTTGTGTTACTCAACAACCTTCTCAATACACCACCCTGTGTTAAATCACTACCAGGAAAATCTGGTTTTTCTGTCCAGTACTATTCAGTACATTGGCACTATGCACCAAGAAACTGCAATTCTTGGATTTTGCTAATTGGCACTCTTAGTGTCTAGATGTCCCCACTGATGGATACTTTTGTGCTAAGTGCCAGTGAACTGAACAAGAGATTAAGGCACTTATTCAGTACCCTTATGAGCATCTTTTCGAGCACATCAACACAGGAAATTTCAAGAAAACCACATTTCAGTGCTGCTGAAGTCCTTGTCACATACCAGCAGAAGGCCAAGATAAAGGAACATCTCACTGAAATGGATCTTGGTCAGTTCTCACAGTATCTATCTTTTCCTGTTATGATATAAACATCTTCTTGATAGCTCAAGTCAATATACAGTGGCTCAAAAAAGTGTGCCAATGTTAGTGCATTTTGAAGAGATTGGTTAATTGCCAGTGAGGAAAACTGAACAAGGCCAAAAACGTGCAGGGGCGAAGGTAGTACTTTCCCTGGGCTTCCTAACCACACTTATATGATGTGATTCGGTTGTCATGCCACCGAGTTACAGCCATTTTAAAATTGGGACACTTATTTGAGCATCATGCTGTGATTCATTATCTGGTAAATAACATAAGAATATGATAGCTTCTGATGGATGCTATGCCTTGACCCGGAATTATTATGTAAATTACATAATTCTAAGGTGTATAACCAATACTCATCCCACTCAGTTAATCAATATCATCATAAACTCCATTTCTATCTCTATTAAAGCTAATATTCTCTTCCTTGCTAAATCTGGTCTCTCTATTCATCAGATCTCCTTTCAAATTGGGTTGTGGAAGTCTACTGTGGCCAGAGACATCAAATAATACCTTTTAGAGAAGTAAAACATCAAGCTAGGGTGTTCTTTCAAGGTTTTCTCTACTGATAAGAGGAGGATTATTACTAGTACTACCACTGGGAAAGTGGAAAATGCTGTTCAAGCAACCCATCTCATCAATTATGCCCTCTCCTCTCCTATCTCATTCCAAACTGTTTACAATGTCCTTAAGTCTGCTTCCTTGAAGGCTGTGGTCAAGAAGAAAAGGCCATTTCTATCTGTCAAATATAGAAAATGGAGGCTAGCCTTTGCCTTTAAGTATCAAAACTGGACTGTAGAGGACTAGACTAGGGTTATTTGGTCATATAAAACCAACCTTAACAGGATTGGGTCAGATGGAAGAAAGTATGTATGAAAAATGGCAGATAAGCCTTTACAGGACAGGAAGATACAGAGAATGGTACAGTTTGGAGGAGATTCCTTGATGGTTTTGGAATGTATGGGCTGAAATGGTATTGGAATCTTGGCAGGGGTAGAGGGCAAGATGAATTCTGAGCAGTATGTCTCCATTTTGAAGGGTAATCTGCTTCATAGCATGGAAAAATCTGGTATTTCTGAGAAAGACATTATCTTTCAACAGGGTAATGACCTCAAGCACTTCTCTAAAAGAGCTTATGAATGGCTTGAATCTCATGGAATCAAGCTTCTGGATTGGCCCCCACAATCTCCAGACATTAGCCCTATTGAACATGTCTGGCAAATTCCAAAACAAAAGCTCAACAACTATTCAAGACAAGCTAGGGAAGTATGGGAAATTTCGAAGAGGATTGCAATGGAGTGGGGCACAATTGAGGCTGAGAAGGTCAAATATTGATAGATAGTATGCCCAGAAGGCTAGAGGCAGTGATTAAGGCCAAAGAAAGACACCATAAGTACTAAAAGTATAAAATTGGAATGATGCTCAAATAAGTGTTCCATTGACATGTCATTTTAAAATGGCTGTAACTCAGTGGCATGACAACCTAATCACATGTTCTAAGTGGGGTTAGGAGGCCCATGGCAGGTACTACCTTCGCCCCTGCAAGTGTTTGGCCTTGTTTGGTTTTCGTTACTGGCAATTAACCAATCTCTTCAAAATGCACCAACATTGGGACACTTTTTTGAGCCACTGTACATACCCATACTTATATCCTATGAAAGGGGTTGCAGCTCTCACTGAAGTAAAGATGCAACATGCACAGTGAAGGGTATGACCTCTGGTGCTATGGTTGCAGTTTGGGGAAAAACAAGTGGGGAAATGAAGCTTTTCAATGGGAATGACACATTAGAAATTTCAATATTTTAAGCTTCTGATAAGATATTTCAAAATAAGAATTAAAATAAAATATGTAAATAAAGCCTTCAAGTGCAATCATACATTTTTTTGATGATAGCTGGAATAGTAGTCACAACCTTAACTTTAGAGTGAAATTTACAGAAGGCAATAATATTATCAATAATATAATCTTCTCCATATTCTATAATATTGAATAAAATTAAATATGATGGCAGAGCTATTGTTGTTATTAAAATAATATATTTTAATTGAAAATACTGTGTGAAATAAATTATTTTGATGGAAATACTATATAATATATATTATTTTGATAATAATAATAATTTAACATTTACTTTTATTGAATGTAATAAGACATAGAAAATATTATATAATCAATAAGATTTTTGCCTTCTATCAAAAGTTAAGTTTGAACTACTATTTTGGCCATTATAAAAATAAAATATATTACCATTCTCATGAAATTTATATATATATTATTTTAATTCTTTTTTTAATTGTCTTTTCAAGGGCTTAAAATACCGGAATTTCTGATGTGTGAGATACTTAAACTGGGCAAGGGCTAGGCATATTTCATAGGTTGCATGGCCAACTCTGCATTACACTTCTTTGTTGAGATTCTGTGAATTGAACATTAGATCCTGTGCTTTGTTAATACAGGTAGACCATGGTAGTAATACACTATTCATATTACTAAAGATACAGGTCAACTACAGTTGACTCCCTTGTAACCGATACCCCATGTAACCCATACTCCCTCTTAACCCATAGCTTTTTTCATCTACCAACTTGGTTCACAGTAAATTTTAGACATACCCCATACCCCATAACCCATAGTTTTAGGGGGATTTTTCCAAATTGGGTGATCATGTTATTGTCAAAATGTAACACCTCTGATTTCTGGTCATCTCTGAGGTCACCCACTACAACTCCAAGGTTGACACACACCAAGTCCCTCAACTCCACTCTGGAGCATCTCGAAGTTGACTGTTCTACTCAGTAAGGTCCCTTTCTTCTTTCAGACCTCATTTATCCTATTCCGGACATGACATCGGAGTTACATCGGAGTTCAAGCACTCTAATCTCCATCACTATTTAGTCAGTCCAGTTTCATCTTCTCTCCCTCAGTTGTTCTGCCACTCTAGTGCAACAGAGGTTAGTTCTTTAGTTACACTAGCTCCTTCCTTTTACTTATGTTTGTAGTCTGGGTACTTCTACCCCTACCATAGGTGAATGCAGTTGTTCCACTACCACTGTGCAACTGAGTCAGGGTATCTCTACCCCTCCATAGCACACATATTCTGACAGTTATATAATAAGTTACAAATTTTTCCTAAAGTGGTAGGAATAACCTGAGAGTTTGACTCTCCCATCCACCTCTGATGGGCAGCAATCTGATGTAAAAGGAAAAAAGAATAGATTGACATTTTTGCAAGATAATTTTTCTGGCCCCATCATTTCTGACACCCTCACCAACATCCATGCTAAAAATTTTGCACCAAACTTGACTGCACACATTCAACCAAATGATCAAGGCATTATTCATTGCTTCAAGGCACACTATCAGGTCAAATTTATTCATTATGCAGTTGACCACTATGAGGCTAATGTGACTCCATCAAAGATCTATGACATCAACCAGCTCAAAGCAATGTATCTCAGTGATGAAGCATGGAAGGAGGTGGACACCACTACCATCTGAAACTGTTGGCACAAATCTGGCATCCTACCTGACAGGCTAATGAACTCAGCAGATGGACCTGCAATTCAACCATCCATTTTCATCTTCTCCTTCATCAACACCACCAAACCAGGAACTCCCGATGATCCAATTTCACAGGCTGAGAGTGTGGTTGAACACACACTGGACAATCTTGAGAAGACTGGTGCTCTCCAGTGCATGAACTGGATGAATCTTGCAGAGCCACTCAATCCAGCTATTGAGACTCAGAATCTTTTTGATGCAATGGATGAGGACATTTATGCTGCTCTGATGGATGTGAAGAAATTGTGTGAGAGTTCAGCACAGGAAGCAGATGATGGCTCAGGTACCACAGCCATTGAGGACATTCTGACACACACTAAGGCCATTCATGCAGTGTCAGTGTTGCAAAAATACACAAAGGCAATCAATACACCTTTTGCTCGCAGGGTAGAGGCAACACTAGGCATATTTGGGTGGGAGATGTGTGCAATAGAAATGCAGGGTATGAAGCTAACTAATTATTTTACTTGTAAATAGTGCTAATGATACTACAACCAATAATCATCATTTTTGTTCTGATCTCAGCGAGTCTTTCACAAACCCATACCTCCTCATAACCCACACCTTATGACTTTCACTGAGGGGTATGGGTTACAAGGGAGTCAACTGATTAGGTTTGACTGACACATCAGTCAAACCTAATTAAAGTGTAAACTTAATTACACTTCAAGGATCAACCACATGATAATCTAGATGCAGTCTTTATGACTCAGCTATAATGTCATCAGTCTGGAGCTTTCCTAGCTCCACAACTGCTGTGTTGGATTAATCCAGACTCAACTCCACCTATTTCAAATAAGTGAAGCAGCATGACTGATCCTATGATGTCATTCTGACATTATTAACCTTGTTCTAGCTACATCACATACAAGTACATATAGGTTTCTGAATGTATTTAAAGACAATAAACACCATGATGCAATTAATAACAAGATTCATTTCCCCTCAAGATCAAGCTGCTAAGAAGCTCTACAAGGGTTGATCTTATCAATCTTGACTAACCCAAACTTGGTCACAGAAACTTTGATCTCTATCTCAGTGAGCATTCTTAACTCACCCCTCTCTTCTTTGCCCTGCACAACAGGAGTACCCTTGTACTCTCCTGTTATTCTTTTCCACTAACACTCCAGGAATCATCAGATAAGTTGGGGCAACTTAGTGTAGACATAGCTATAAACAAATTTCACCTTGAAAAAAGGAAAAGTTTTCAGAACATAGTTTACAACATATTGGAAATATTTACTTGAATCTGTTGGCAGAACTTACCTTTCTGAAATAGAAAGAATAAGTTGGGCAAATTTATACAGAACAATAAGAATGGTTAACATGTTGAATTATATATTCAGAATAACTTTTAGACTCTGTTACCACTACACAGTTAAAAAAATGTTTTAGAATATGTCTGTAAGATATAATGGAAAAGCACTGCTCTTATTGGTGAGCAGCATTAACATATTTTAGATACATTTTTTGACTATGTAGTGATAACAGAGTCTAAAAGTTATTCTGAATATATAATGGCAGGACATAACCATTCTTATTGTTCTGTATAAATTTGCCCAACTTATTCTTTCTATTTCAGAGAGATAAGTTTTGCCAACAGATTCAAGCAAATATTTCCAATATGTTGTAAACTATTTACTGAAAACTCTTCCTTTTTTCAAGAGGAAATTTGTTTATAGCTATGTCTAACTAAGGTGCTCCAAGTTATCTGATCATTCCTGGAATGTAACATCATGAACATGATTGAATAGAAACCAGTAACATAGCCAGTACATAGCCATTAACATATTCTGCCTTGGAAAAACAATAAGCTTTCAGTAAATATTATAGATATTTTAAAAATATTTATTTAACTCTGTAAATGAAACTTATAAGTCACATCAATTTAGTCAAAACAATAAAGGTGGATCTGTCATGTTAACAAATTTAGTTACATATTTAGAAAGATATATTAACTCTGTTGACAGTACAAATCCAATATATATATTTTGCATATGTTGATGGTATTCTACCAATCAGAGCAGTGCTTTCCCTATATGTCATGCTGACATATGTCAAATACATATTTTGAGTTTGTAGTGGTAACCAAGTTCACATATTTTCCAGAATATGTAATTCAATATGTTAATATGGCAGAACTGTGTTGAAACTTGATATTCACTTTTTGCTCTTTTATTACATAACCAAGGTCACATGATCATTGGTTGTTTCTTACACTCTCTTATTGTTTCATCATTTACTATAGTTACAAGATACTTATGCCATTGGCTAGTATCTATATCTTACCAATAATTTCAGTTCTTCAGTCATGTTTCATGACTCATACCTATCCATATGTGATAGAGATCTATACAGAGACAGACACTCCTGTAAATTATTTAGAGAGAGCTCCTTCATGATCACTCTTCAGTACTTCTAGTAACTCAGATAGTCAAGTCAAGTCCCCTCCTTCTCTGTTTACTCTAAAGACCCTCTATCTTGTAATGCTCTGTTTACCCTTGGTAAGTTCTTCCACCAAGGTCCATAACCTTTTCTTTTTCTATCAGTCCTTTGACTGGTAGGACTGTCCACTACCTTGGAGAATGAGATAAAGGGATTTTTACATCTCTTTAGGTTATGAGCCCCATCTAAAGGTACTTCGACATACTTTGTGCACATCCCTATTGCATACCTTTGACACTATAAACAGACATATTGCTGCAGATTTCTCCAGGATATTGTTAATCCTTGAAAATGCCATGCACATGGTGCTAAACCATCACATTCTTTATAGCTTTGAAGGCTTGTTCTTCATCCCACTTTCTTTTGGAAACATCATTATTCACATCTTGGATGGTTCATTCACTCTTATAATGAATCAATGAACTAATCAAAACTCTTACTTCCTTGTCGGTTACAGTGTCTACTAGACCTGTTCCTCAAGAGGTTTGTAATCCTCCTCTAAATTCTTCACCACCTTTGGAGAAACCATCCTCATTCTCACCATTTCATTTCTCACATCCATTCCATCCTGCTCTTATATCTCTGATATTCTTCTTACACAGGAGAGACATTTCTACCTCTGTATCAGAATACACACCTGCTCCTCCCTGTCTTCAGGAGTCTAACTGCCTTCATCAAATCTGCCACAATCCTGCTTGAAACTATCTGTTCCAACACCATCTTTCTTGTGCCTTTTGTAAACAACATCTGGAAATGCTGTGAAGAAAGATCAGGTTCAAGACATTTCCTTGTTCATAGAGTTGAAACCACTGTCAAAAGGATTTTCTCCCTGAAGCTGATGAAGTGGTTCCTGGATTTCCTTCTCAAATCCTGAGTGCTGTTCATCCTGTCCCTGGTGTTCATTGTAGGGAATGGTAGGTTTCTGTCCTCATATCTGGCATATCCCATACAATCTGAACATCATATCCAATCTGATCCATCCTTGTCCATTATCCATTGGTAAGTCAAACCTTCATTTTACTACACTGGACACTTTCATTCATACATCCAGTCGATCTGATGATCCAGTTTTCAATCCAGTCATGCTCTTTGCATGTATTTAGAGTCTCAGGTGTGCCCAGACTATAAAAGCTGTATTTTGCATGGAGCACAATGATTTATCTATCTATCTACCATCTATCTTCCATCCATCTCAAAGTTCAGTTCATCTTCATCATCAGTGATCCAGCCATGTCTGTGATTATCTCTTCATCCTTCTCTTCTGATCTGTGAAGAATCAAGTTCTATGCTCATCAACCATGTCTGAAGCATTAGGAGCTCTTCCAGATCATCAACCATTTCACCTCCTGTAAGTCCTGTGGTTCTCTTCCAGAGAGCTTTACTCTACAAATTCCCCCTGGAATAGACCAATTTTCCCCTCATTTTCTTTCTTTGTGTTGCTGAGCTGCTAGTTTCCTATTCAGAGATGTATAGCAGTCCAGGTCATTTAACCTCTCTTCATCTGGAGCCCACCATGAGGGGGAATTCTAGATGAGCCCCCACAGAACCCTTAGGTAAGTGATAATATGAAATGCCACATATTGGAGAGCAGATACTGCCCTGTCCAACTTGGCTGACAGATACAAACCTCCAGTTGTCTGGCAAAGAACAACCATCAGCCCAATATATCTGGGCTTCATCTTCTGGTTAAGTTCCTTCTTGACTCTTGAGTTTCAGACTAAGATGAGACTACTGGGTTGAAAGTTGAAGTTCTTGATCCAATTCTTCATCACTGCCTTGAAATGCTTGATGGACACAAAGCAGGCTTGGAGAATCTGATCTCAGATCTTGTTCAGATCTTGTTGACATTTCTGAAATTGGCAGGCTTGCTATGCAATCAGTTGTGTGGTAGTGGAAAAATCATCATCCAATGGTGAAAGAAGAAAAGTAGCTTTGAATCAATTGAAAGAAAAAAGAGGCTCTATGCCATGAACCATGAAGTATGGGGAAAGTCTGGTAGATTTTTGAATAGTTACCCATTCTGCCCAAAAGACTGAGTGAGCTGAGCAATGCCAGCATGACTCATCCCCCAGAGAACTTTTAATGATGGCCTTCCAGACATTGTAGTGGCACCTCTTGACAATTCCATTGGCTTGGGAGTTATACAGAGAGATCTGAATGTGTCAGATTCAGTAGTGGTCAGCAAGGAGGTCACATGCCTGTACAAAAGCAGGGCCGTTGTCAGGGACGAGTTCAGAAATGGAACCCCACCAGCAGAGGATGTCTTTAAAAATGAATGTGGTGAGGGCAGATGCATTTTTGAACTGGAGCATATGCTGTAAGGAGCTGTCACTCCTTAGGTCTCTATCTGGTCATTCTACATCTATTTGACTTTCACTAGGTTGTTGTCAAGTCATCAAGCATCCATGTCAATCTGTGTCCAATCCAGTTCTGGTCCACTCTACTTGTACATATCTGGTTCCCTGTATCCATTTCTTTTCAATCCAGTTCATCTACCAGATAGTTTTCTACTATACTTATAGTATACCAGATGCTCTGTATTGTGATTCAGATACTGGATTCACATCTCTTTTCCCTTCTTTATGTTTATTTAGAGTCTTGAGTGTGCCCAGACTATAAAAGTTGTGTTTTGCACACAGCGCTGGACAATTAATCAATTATCTATCACTCAGTTCAAGTCTGAGTCTTCAGTTCCTCATCAATCCAGTCGTATCTGGATCTCTTCTCTTCTCTTTCTCTCTTGATCTTAGAAGAATCAAGTCCTGTGCTTGTCAGCCATGTCTGAAGCATTAGGAGCTCTTCTAGATCGACTACCAAGGAGTCCTGTAAGCCCTGCAGTTGCATTCCCTTGATTCTCTATCTGCAATTTCCCTGGGATGAACCTATCATTCCTTCACTTTCTTTCTTTGTGTTACTGACCTGCTAGTTTCCTATCCAGAGACCCATAGCAGTCTAGGTCAGTCAACCTCTCTTCAATGCCATTCCAGGTATAAGGTCATGGCACAGCAGACTTGAACAATATACTAGTATCCACCAGCTCTAGGCATTAGCATTGTATTGACATGAACCTTGTGAAACAAACCTGAGACAAGAGAGACAGTAGGAGGGATGTGAAAATGGATGGTTTAGCAGGCTTAGCACTGATGGCAAGTATGGACATACCACTTGATGTCATCAGTGAGCATGGGCCACCAGAATTGCAGGAGAAGGTGGGTGCAGACAGTCTAGACACCTTTGTGCCCAAGGTCATTGTGGGCCTTCTTAATAAGTCTGTAATGCTAATCTTTGGATACTATGAACTTGTGTCAGCCACTGGGCATGCGATGCCAGAGGACATCTCAGTGAAGGAAGAAATGGGTGGTGGTGGAGATGAAGTAATGAAATTCACTGTCAGACATGTCAGGGAGATGACAGTGAATAGAAAGGAAAATGCAGATAAGTTCTAGGTGGGCATCACAGGCTTTTGCTTTGCCAGAATGTGGAATGAAGGGTTTGAAGGGCTCATCAAGTTGCAAGCCAGGGTCAGTGACATGGTCAGTAAATGCACAATAGTTGATGTAAATGGAAAGGATTCCCAGATCAGCCATGTAGGGGCCAAGGTAATCCACTTGGTGGACATAGTAGACAGGAAGGGATGACAGTAAGAGGAAGACTCCATGATATCAGTACAGATGGGAGTAAACAAACTGCAGGGAAAGACATTTGTTCAGTAAGGCAACAGTGAAGGAGTATGTATCATCGAGCCAATTCTCATGGTCATTCTCATCCAGAGGGTCGGACTCAGAAAATGGACAGCAGGAGAGGCCATTGGCTCTCATATACTTATCAGCAGGGATGTGGACAAGATTGAAAGTGAAATGAAGGATTCCAGTGATACATTGGTTGATGATAGCATTGGGTTGCAGGTTCAGGTTGTTGATCATCCCCTTGACATATTTGACATCCATTTCCACTGTGAAGTTAGCAAATCCAAAGATGAAAATGTGGACCACTCTCAGAGCTCAAAAAAGTTCATACAACTCAAGCTTCACATGGGAATACTGGCTCTCCACTTCATTCAGGATCAGAGACCTGAAGCAGTTTGAATACTGCTTCCCATCATCACCAACTTGGAAGAGAATGAAACCAACTGCCATCTGGAACGTGTCCACTGCTAGGATCACCTCTCTTCTGGACTCATAATCAAGTGGACAGAGTGTGGGGAACTTCAATATCTTGTCCTTGAGATGAGTGAATGCTGCCTTCTCAGGCTCATCCCAGATGAATGGAACACCTTTCTGCATCAAATTGATTAAAGGGAATGAAATAGCTGCATAGTTCCATATAAAAATTCAAAGGACACTGCACATACTGAGAAATCCCCATACTTCAAAGACCATCTTGCACTCCAGCAAGTCCTGGATCTTTTGAACTTTGACTTCATGGGGAATCCAACCTTCAAAGGTACATTTGTGTCCAACTATGGTGGCATCCAGGGTGGCAAGTACAAACTTCTTGGTGGAGACAGTGACGCCAATAACTTCTAAATGGGTCAGGATTTAGTTGACAATGGTGAGATGCTCCCGTATGAACTTGCAGATCCCTGGGTTCTCCAGGATGGTCTCATATGAGCCATCTGGGTTGAGATACCTGGTCTTCATCAATTTCATCAGGAGATCATCAATGAATGGCACCATGTGATGTGGAATTTCATCTTGAAGAATGAACTCCATGTCAGCTTGGTAAACCTGCATGAAATTAGTATACCCCATAGGAAGGGTTGTCAATCAATGAGGTCTGAGCAGAGTGAGAAAAGTAGTCATGTCCTGAGACTCAACATGCAGGGGCTGCTGGTCATACCCAGCAAATAAGTCCATCATTGCATATACCACATGTCCAGTGAAAAACTCTGCCAACTGCTCTATGAATGGGGGGATGAATGTGTTTCAGATATTGACCATGTTGAGAGGCTGAAGGTCATGAACAAGATGGAAACTCTTCTTGTCCTGCTTGAGAACACAAAATCAGTGGAAGCAGTAAGCAGCAGTGGAGGATTTGTAAACTCCAGATGCAATCTGGTCTTTGATAATTTGGATTGCTTCTTGTTGCATTGCCAGCAGGATGGGGATGTTACAGAGAATCTAGGGAGTATGTGGAACAGTCAGAATTTTGACTGGGGGAAAGTACTGCTCATCAAGTCAGCCTCACTCGATCAGAACTCAAGCAAAGGCCTTTTCATGGACATGGACAAGCCAGTGAACAAGCTTCAACTCTTTAGGGAGTAATCACTTGGTGGGGTTGAGGTCTAGTTTGTCAGCACACTCCTGCATGAAATATAGTTCAGGAATGAAATCAGGTGGATGAAAGGGTAATGTAGGAAGTCTGAGCAGTGAGTCTGGTGGCAGGTGTTGGAGAACCCAGAACTCCTCAGTCATGGAAGCAGGTACTGAGCAAACCTTCTTTGCCACCAGCTTATATGCAAAGCAATGCCTGTCCAAATCATAAGAGTAGAGATACAGGAAAATGCTAACTAAATCAGAGAAAATGAAGGAATGGGTCAAAGAGACATAATGGTAATTCATTGAATGCAGGGGCAGACACTCTGTGCTACCCTGGAAAACCCCATCAGGGCTCAGATACCCAAGGTACATATGTGAGGAGTTACTGGGGAAAACCTGGAAGTATAGTGTCTGATGTGGAGGAAGTTAACACAAAAGAGGAAATAGATTTCAGTGTGAATAGAAAGGCAGAATAAAGACAAGGTGTGTGTGAGCCATTGGCCATCTCTCCCCGGATGTAATCCAGTTCATCAAGGCTTAGCAAAAACCCCATTTAACAACACTCTGGTAGTTAGTACAAGACAAACCCTTACAACACTGGGAACATCCCTCCAACCAAGGCTTCATCAAAAGCCAGTACTCCTTCCTAGAGTTCAGGTCTCAGAGTGTGATGTTCTGTCCACTGTCGGAGAAATCGTCAGTAGTCACACTCATAAGGCAATGGAATGGGTGCCTGAGCAACAAGTTGAAGTTTGCTCAGGTGACAACTTGGACTTGCAGATTGACTTCTCCAGGTCTGAAGCTGAGCTGAAGGTTTTCAAGAATGCTGAGGGTGAAGTCAGTATTGATATTGGCAGAGGTCATTGTCATGATGTGGTCAGAACAGATGGGGAGTCCAAGTTGTTCCCAGACATGCTTGGGCATGGCGATGACTTCAGATCCAGAATCTAGAATACAGGTCAGTGTCTTTTTGGTTCATACTGCCTTAGCTTCCAAGGACCAGAGAGGGAGGCTATGGTGAGCCATGGTGGTCCTGTCTTCTGACCTATGGAGATGCTCTCCATATTCCCATTCAACTTGCCTAGGGTTGTGACCAGTGAGTTCATTGATATAGATGATGTTGAAGGTGGTAGTTGGGATTCTCTTGGTGGTTGTAGCATCCTTGAATTGGTAGCAGAAGTCCGGAGCAACTGCAAACAAGTACTTCATGGGCACCAAGATGTTGGTCTCAAGCACCCAGTCTAGAACACCCTTGGAGGTGGACTTGTCTTCAAGTGGAAATGTGTATCTGTACTGTGTGGGGAAGAACAGAGTTGTGTAGAAAGATAGCAAGTTAGCAGGAGTGACTCTGGGAGGAAGGGTACCTTGTTTTGGAGTTTCACCAGCCTTCAGAGTGGATGGACCTAGTATGGGTTGAGCAGTGGAAGCAGGAGTTGATGGCCTTCATGACTGTTGTATCTCAGGAGTTTCTATCTCCTCCAAGACACTCACAGCTCTGGGGTCAGGCTTCTTCAGTGTGCTTCGGAAAGGAACAGTGATGCCATCAAAATGGACACACTTCCCTGACTTCCCATCTTTCACTCTGTCCACTTGGAAGGTAGCCCACACCTGGGTAATGTATGGCTGAAACTCTGTGTCAGCAACTTCAATGAAATCATCTATTTTCTTGTCATGGTTGTTGATGGTAGATAGAAATGTGAAAGGTTCTATTTCAAGAATTGCATTAGTACATTCCTCAGGATATGCTATCAAATAAATCCTGGCAGTCAGGTGCAGCAGAATGTTGTGACCAGGAGTTTGTTGAGTGGCACAGGTGGTGTTGACAGCAGAAGTCAGGTTGGAGGCCTGTTCAGCTCCAGATGCTCAATACATCCTTTGATACCTATGCAACTGGAGATCCTCAGGATCCGGGAACTGTCCAGCATATACAGATGGCCATCTTGTCCTTGGGTGCATATGCTGACTCAAAGGAACTCCAAAGCTTCCTCACAGTTCTGGGTGAAGTGTCCTAGACCTGTGCAAAACCCACATGACAGGTTGTGAAGTCTGTTCATGTTAGCAGCAGCAGTAGAGGCATACTCAGTCTTGATGTTCATTCTAGAGTATACTGGCATGTAGGTCTGGGAAAATGAAGGCCCTGGTTGGTTGGCAGCAGGAACAGCAGAAGTGAGTGCCAGATTGATAAATCTGGAGATGGTGGAGCAGAAGGCAGATCCTGTCAAAAGAAATTTGACAGCAGTGAGCACATCTGCCATCAGATATGAATCATCAGGGTGAAGATCCAGCTTGGTGATAGCAAGCCAGGTTCAGAGCTTCTCCTTCACTTCTGAGAGGAACTCATAAAGGAAGAGGGTGTCCCAATTGGTGTCCAACAACTTACACTTGGTGACAAGATGAGTGGCTATCTTGCTAAACTTGTGCCTATACTTGCCAAGGTCCTCTTAGCTTCGCATTGCCTTAGACCAGAACTCCTAGATGAGGTATTGAAGGTCAGTGTGACAGCAGTGGGAATCACCTTTGCAACTAGGATACAATTCTTTAACAGCATTGACAAACCTCTGCCAATCTTGGTCTTTGACTTCATCCAGAGTTTCCCAAAGTTCAGCTTCATCAAGATCCATATATCGGATCATGTGCTTGATCTTTTCAATGGTGGTAAGGCCAACAGTGTTTTCTAAAATGTCAACATCTTTGAGAAAGCATGAAAGATGTGTGGGTACTCCATTGAACTTAGAAGCATTTTGGGTTCTCCAGAGGGGCATTTGCACAGGATTGGCCATTGGATGTTAGGAATTGACTGGTGGATTCAGGGTAGATATGGAAGGTCAAAGTGAATTGATATGTAGAAATGAGGATGGACCAGAAATTGAAGGATATTGCCCAGATGTGTGAGAAGGACTAGCTGTGGGAGAGAACAAGGATGACAAAGAGGAGGAAGTGGTAGTTGAGGCAGTTGAAGACAATGGGATAGAGATGTGGGTAGGAATGGTAGATGAACTCAGGCTTGATGATGTAATAGTATTTTCTGTGGTAGACAGTTCCAGCAAGTAAGAGAGGTTCAACATGATGGAATGAGATTCAGATTCTAACAGTGGTAAGTTGGGAGATGGCAAAGGTATTAGTGGAAAGAGGGGAGGCAAGATATAAGATGCCGCCTGTTGTTGAAATCTATTTGGAGTTGACACAGAAAATTTTCCAGGAAATGGCAGGGAGTCATAATGGGTAAATGCCAAGCTATGCTCTTGGAAACTGTCAGGCAAGGTTTTGGAGGCAGTTGGGGGATCTAAGTTATCTTCAAGATTAAAAAGGGCACCTGGTATGTTCCTAATCAGGCTTGCATTCACAGGTATGGAGACAGTGTCAGTATTTCTAGAGTTGGGAGCTGCAGCAGTGTGATGGGGTGCTCAATGTGATCTGGTGGAAAACAAATCAAGGAATTGGAGGATTCTGATTGGCTGAAGAGGTGGTGACTGATATGTCAGCCAATCAATACTGGTGTTCCTGGTTCATTGTTTACAGAAGTGAAAAATGATTCCTTGGTGAGGTCAAGATTGTGAAAGTGAAAAAGTAAAATTTTGAGCTCTTCTTGTCAGGGGTTGGGCCTCAGGCGCCTCCTCAATGACTCTCTTGAATCCCTCACAGTGAGCTTCAGTTGTAAAGATGCTAGGAAGCCCAGAGTTGGTAAGTTCACTCAACTGTAGAGCTGGAAAATTGGAGTTCAGACTTCCCTGTGATGGTAGGGCTAAAGTCTGACTATGAGAACAGTCAATACTTGTGGAACTTGACTTGAATGGCAGTGAAAATGGTAGGAAATGAGTCTTCAAAACTTTAGGGATGACTGAAAGAGATGGAATTCAATGTGAACTGGAGTTCAAGTTACAATGTTTATAGTCTGGGAATATCTGAGACTTTGTACATATCAGGAAATGTAGGTAAGATTAAGTACATGGTCAGCAAACTATGACAATGAGGAAATAGATTTGTTACATGACTGAGGGGATCAGGTCCAGTGAACTCCCACCCACTCTCCAAGACTCTACATATAAAAAGAAAAGAAGTCTGGAACTCACCTGACTCAGATACTACAAATACTGGAAGGACAGTGAAGAGAGGTTGAATGACATAAACTGCTATACATCTCCAGATAGGAAACTAGCAGATCAGCAACACAAAGAAAGAAAATGGAGGAATGATTGGTTCATTCCAGGGGGAATTCATAGAGTAGATCTCCATGGAAGAGAATCACAGAACTTACAGGTGGTGAAATGAATCATGATCTGAAAGAGCTCCTAATGCTTCAGACATGGCTGACAAGCACAGGACTTGATTCTTCACAGATCAGAAGAGAAGGATGAAGAAATGATCACAGACATGGCTAGATCACTGATGACGAAGAAGAACTGAACTTGAGATAGACAGATGATAGATGGTAGATAGATAGGTGATCTTGTGCTCCATGTGAAGCACAACTTTTATAGTCTGGGCATACCCAAGACTTTAAATACATGTAAAGAGCATGACTGGATTGAAAACTGGATCGTTGAATCAACTTATCTGGTGACCAGATCAACAGAATCAGATCGACCAGATGCACAAACAAATGTGTCCAGTGTAGTAAAATGAGGTTTGACTTACCAGTGGGTAACAGACAAGGACAGATCAGATTGGATATGAAAACCAGATCATACAGGATATGCCAGATACAAGGACAGAAAACTACCATTCCCTACAATGAACACCAGGGACAGGACGAACAGCACTCAGGATTTGAGGAGGACACCCAGGGACCACTTCATCAGCTTCAGGGAGAACTCAGAAACCAGGAAAATGAGGGGAATACATCATAGGAACTTACGGTCTCCTATACCAGTACAACACCAGTACAACTCTGAGAGTGCTCCACCCTCTTTGAACGTCGCTGGATTGATCAGATAGATGCGAGAGTATGTTATGGGTATGTAATGTGAGTCTATGTACAGTCATGTGGGTATCTAAGGTTGAGGGGTGGGCGGAAGCGCGCAGCGCTTTCCGGCTCCAGACCGGAATGACCTGTATGAGAGCATGAGCTGCAAGGGAGGGAGGGTTGCCTCACAGCAGTTGCTGTAGCTCATGGTTGATCCGCATGCCAGGAACCCATGGTGCGTGGGAGGCGCCAAGGCGCCAAGGTCTGAAAAGACCGAGGAAGGGCGTGGTGGGTGGGGCGACAAAAGCTTGAGTTCTGAGGGTAGGTCTCGGACAAGCTAGGTGGGTGCATGAGGAAGAGGTGCATGCCACTTACCCATGCTTGTCCGAAGACTCAGCGCTGCGGCTCCACTTGTGCCTTGTTGCGCCGCAGAGCCACACTCTTTGGACGTCACTGGGTTGATCGGATAGATGTGAGAGTATGTTATGGGTATGTAATGTGAGTCTATGTACAGTCGTGCGGGTATCTAAGGTTGAGGGGTGGGCAGAAGTGCACAGCACTTTCCAGCTCCAGATGGGAATGACCTGTATGAGAGCATGAGCTGCTGTCCCCAGGTAATAGGAGGAGGACGGCCGACACAGGCAGTGAACATGTTCACATACCCATGTGGTAGGAGGCTGGTGGAAGGAAATGATGGTGGGATGTATGCATCAAAAGTTAGCCTCGTACTGGGGGTAGCGTCAAATGCAAGAACTCTTGCTGTAGGCAGGGCACTGGTTGTATGTATGGTGTGAGGATTTGAGCATGCCTGCGCAGGTACATGAGAAAAGTGTCACTTGCCCATCGTCCCTTTACTTTGATGATGTTGAAGGGAACGTTTCATAGAAGGTACTCGAGGGTGGATCCTATGCGGATGCCATGGCCTCGGAGTGGGGTTAATCCAGCGGCTGCAAAGGCAAGATCGAGTGTCTTCAGGAATTTTGAGTGGGTGAGGGGTTTGTGCCCGCCTCGGGAACAGTAGGCGAAGAGAGGCATGTTGTCAGGGGTGGGGTTATTTATGTGGAAGTGGCAGTTAAGGGCATCAAGGGGGTTGGTTAGACCTTGTTGTGGGGCCCATGAGACGTCTTCGCCAAGAGGGGCAGATTTGGTTTTGGGGAGATGGAAGTTGGTTACCGGGTGGCCATGGTGGTTGAGTTGGAAGGTGACGTGGGACCGCGTTATGTGGTCTCACAGATTGAAAGCGTTGAGGTTGGGGATGGTGAATTCACCCGTGCGGGCTGTGGCGAAGAAGGTGGTGGTTAGGCAAGCGAAGACTGCCGCTCCTAGGGGGGAGTTGATGTTTAAGTGGGGGTGCAGAGCGGCTATTGTGGCAACAGTGTAGGGTTCATGCGGGGCACGTTTGGAGGAGGGTGGAGCGAGGGATTTGGATGCTTTGAGGAGGGCATTTAACTTGGCTTCGTTGAGTGCCCAGGGTGCATCATGTATTATATGCCATGCCTGGATTCCACTGACGTAGTTCGTGATGGTGGAGGCTGCATATAAGCCAACCATGGTGGAGACAAAGTTGGCGATGAGGTCAGAGTTGGCGGGGGCACATTGTAGGAAAGTACATTTTCCTACAGTGACATCTGGTCATTCCTAGTCATCCTGTAACCCCTATCCTGCGCTCTAGTCAATCCGAGACCACTCCGCGCTGTTGCCAATCCTGATCCGAGTCAATCCGGTAGTTGTCTGAAGGTCAGTTTTTGATCTGTCTACCATTTATCTACCGTTTTCTTTTGATTCGATGTGCCGGACCCGGACCCATGCACACAGGATACCCATCCGGTTCACCGGATACCGGATTCCCGCGCACCGGATCACTTTCCCGCACACCAGATCCATTCCTTAAGAGCCGAGTAGTCTTCTTTTGTGTTTTTCCTTACTATATATCATTCGGGTATGCCCGAATTAGGATGTAGTTCCCCTACCATCACTATGCAATCCATCTACTACCTATCCTAAGCCAGAAGTCCAGTCCTCCCTTCTTTTCCTTCACTTCAGTCCAAGTCCTGCAAGCCCATAGTTGGTTTCCTAGCCCTACCGAACGGGGGGAAGCCAGACTCAGTTTTCCAGTGTCCTGTGGACAACCAGTGAGCCTTTCCTATGGTTCTCTTTTCTTCTCTTTGCAATCCCCTGGGTCGAGACCTACACTCGCACCCTACACTTATTTGCTTAGGACTACATTCAGAGTCCTTTTGCTACTTTACAACGGCATTTGGTGCAGATCTATAATCCTGTTGTTCACTGTATCACTCACTGATTTACTAGTGGTAATGATTACTTATAAGCTATACAGTAACATTGACTTAACATGATAAATTTATTAGCCTTGCCATTATGGTTGGCAACAGAACAGTGAGCATCCTTGAATATATATTTCCAGTTGTCAAAATATACAACTCCTCTGAGGTCCTCCAATTTACTCCAGACCTGTTCCATGCAACTCCAAACTTTCCTCTACAAAGTACAACTCCTGACTCTGGAGTTATTTGGAGTTGGCTCAATAGTCAGTAATGTCCCTTTTCTCCTTCGGACCTCATATTTCCTATTCCAGACATTACATCAGAGTTACATTGGAGTTTATGCGCTCTGATCTCTGTCACTACTTAATCTGTCCACTTTCATAATTCCTTCCTCAGTTGTTCTGCCACCACTGTGCAACAGCTGAGGTTAGTCTTTTAGCCACTTTTAGCTCTCATTTTACTTATGTTTGTAGTTAGGGTATCTGTACCCCTTCATAGGTTAAAATCTAGTTGTTCTGCCACACCACTGTGCAACAGCTGAGTCTGGGTATCTCTACCCCTCATAGTGCACAGATTCTGACAGGTTATGAGCCCTGCTTCCACCTGAAAACTTCTCAGTTTAACCCCAAGTGCACTCACTTAACTCCAGACAACTCCAGACTAACTTTAATGTTATTCTGACATCTTCTCTTCAGCCCCGCAATGCCACACAATATCACTTAACTCTGGTTCCTGACAGTATGCCATCAGATAACACAACCACCACTCTCGACTGTCCTATTCTCACAGACACCTCAAATTTCCAAATTTGTAAATTCTGGATCGCTGAGATCCTCCACTGCCAAAACCTCCTCACCATTGTTCTTGGGTCTGATGTAAAACTCCTAGGAACTCTGAAGTGGAACTTCTAAGCTAATGAAAAGGGTGTGAGTGTAGTTCTCAACCCAGGGGTTTGCAAAGAGAGAAAGAAAGTGGGTGAGGAAGAATATGAATGGCTCACTAATGTCCTGAGAGAGCTGGAAAATAAGAGTCTGATTCCTCCCTGTTTGGTAGGGCTAAGGAATCAACTATGAAGTTTTCAGAAGTTGACAGGAGTTGCAGGAATTGACTGGAGTTGAAGGGAAATGAAGGAAATCGACTTCGGAGACTTAGAACTGATGCTAGATGGTGGTAATTGACTTTAGAACTAAGTTCTATGTACAAACTTTTAAGTCTGGGCATTCCCGAGACTGTGAACCAACAGAAAAGATAAAGGAACAAATGCAGATACTAAATAAAGGAATATCCTGATAAGGAAACACAACTTCGACTCACAGATTAGTTCCTCTACCAGCCTCTGAAGCCATTCAATTATCACCTCCAGCTGACTCTTACGTCGCCATCTATTCACCAGAGACACTTGTGTCTCTTTTACTCACATGAATCCAAATCTGGTCCCTGGTCCTCCAATGCTCCGCATGTCTCACATCCAGAGTGCTCCAACTCCACAACCAAGTCCTCTCCACACTCCAGACACTCCAAGTGCTTTGACCGCACTGACTGCACCAACCATGCAGACTGCTCCAGCAAGCCATCCTAGTAGTGCAAACACCATGAAAGTGCAGGCCACAACACAAAGAACCATCATGCATACAAGAGTTGGAAGCTGACTTTCACACAGAGAAAGCACACATACACAACAACTCTGGACTGGAGCTCCACAACTCCAGAGAAGGCCAATGCACTTACTCAGGCCTTCCTCCCTCATTTACACAAGGCAAGAAGTTTGGAGTTCACCTCTGCACCTCCAGAGAGGGCTAACCTACTCAGGGAAGCCCCTCTCCTTCACTCTCACCTCCACTCACATTCTTTGGAGCAAAACTCCACAACTCCAGAGCAGGCTGACTCACTGTCCAAGGTTCCTTCATCCAAATCCTGCACCATTCATGCTCACATCATGTCCAAGACCATGTCTGACATCAAGTGCAGTGCAACCATCAACTCCAGCACTGTTTTACACATTGTACCACACTGCACTGCTTTTCACAACTACTCTACTCTCCTTCCACCTCATCCAATCCAACTCGGAGATGGTTCCATAGCACATGCCATTGGAACTGGCACCACACAACTCTGCTCCATGGTCCAAGGCACCACACACACTATCTTCCTCGACAACATCTTCCATGTCCTGGAGCTTGAATGCTCCATTATCTCCATCAAACAACTGGCTCACACCAGTTTCCACACCATTTTCCCAACCAGCACCACCACTTGCTATGTCCACAATGGTCCTGACACCATCTTGCATGGATGGCAGTCCAGAGATCTCTACTACACCTCTGTTATGCTACTCCAGACCCCCGAAGCTCTGGAGCACTGCTACAC
>JBBPTO010000362.1:0-33342 GCA_038094155.1 Pulveroboletus cf. aberrans | reverse complement strand
TGCTGAAGGTGGAGGTACAGATGGGTATGAGAGTAGCACAGGCTCCTGAGGGCAAGATCAGATGATCCACAAGTCAATCTTTGGTGTACAACTCCGGAGAGAAGTGAAGTCATTTCAGAGTTGCCTTGTGTGACGAAGGCAGTTGTTCAGATGCCTAGAAGAACTTCAAGACAAGTCTCAATGTGGATGAGGAGTGATCATTATCAGAGTAGTGACAGTACAGGAGACAGCCTGAATATACTGTTGAGACAAGATCTCCTCTGCTCAAACTCTGGTTGGAGATCAGAAGTTGAAGGGGAGAGATGGCTGGAGATGGCCGGAGGTTCAGAGAATCACATCCAGAGGGGTGAAGGCTCAACACATGACTTGTGTGTCATGTCTATGCACTGTCGTGGCCTTCTTGATCAGAGAAGCATTGGAGGGTCTGGAGCAGGATAAGAGGAGAGTATCTAAGATGATATTCAGGCTAAGGTATCTACATGTAGAAGTCAGAGCATATATATGTTGGAGGGACTGCAGATTAGTAATCGAGGGCTATGTAGATATGTAAGACACAGGTCAGAAACAAATCAGAGCTGTGCTACACAGCATTGGAGGGAACAGAGAGGTGAGACTAAACTAAATACAGAACAAGAAGGAAATCAGAGAAATGCCTGGAGGAACAGAGTTGCATATTTGACAGAGGGTGTGCTGGAGGTATGAGCGGAGTTGTGTTCCGGAGGTCAGAGTTGACTCAAGTGTACAGGATATGACACTGTTCTTATATCCAGCATATCCTGTGTGATCCAGTTTTCATATCCATTCCAATCTATCCTCATCTGTCACCCATTGGTAAGTCAAACCTTCGTTTTACTACACCGGACACTTTCATTTGTACATCTGGTCGATCCAGTTCTGTCAATCCAGTCACCAAATAGGTAGATCTGATGATCCAGTTTTCAATCCAGTCACACTCTTTACATGTATTTAGAGTCTCAGGTGTGCCAAGACTATAAAAGTTGTGTTTTGCACACATTCATTTAGGAATCTACCATCTATCATCCATTTATATCAAGTTCAGTTCTTCATCATCATTGATCCAGCCATGTCTGTGATAATCTCTTCATCTTTCTCTTCTGATCTGTGAAGAATCAAGTCCTGTGCTCATCAGCCATGTCTGAAGCATTAGGAGCTCTTCCAGATCATCATTCATTTCGCCTCCTGTAAGTTCTGTGGTTCTCTTCCATGAATCTACTCTACAAATTCCCCCTGAGATGAACCAATTATTCCTTTATTTTCTTTCTTTGTGTTGCTGACCTGCTAGTTTCCTATTCAGAGATGTATAGCAGTCTAGGTCATTCAACCTCTCTTCACTGCACTCAGTCAGAATCCAAGTGAAAGCTTTCTCATGGACACAGTGTAAAGTAGCTAAAGGACTCAGGATGAAGTCCTAAGCAAATAAGTAGGGTGCAAGTGTAGGTCTCAGCACAGGGGATTTCAAAGAGAGGAAAAGAAGGAAAAGAGAACTATAAGGATGGCTCACTGGTTGTCTACAGGACATTGGAAAACTGAGTCTGGCTTCCCCCCATTTGGTAGGGCTAGGAAACCAACTTGGTGTTGCAGTACTTGGACAGGAATGGGGGAAACTGGAGGGAAACTGGCTTAGGACTGGTACTGGATGGAACTAGATGGCTTGCACAGTGATGGTAGGGGAATACATCTCTAATTCAGGCATACCCAAATGATATATAGTAAGGAAAACACAAAAGAAGGCTATTCGACTCTAAAAGAATGGATCTGGTGTGCTGGAAAGTGATCTGGTGTGCTGGAAAGTAATCTGGTGCATGGGAATCCGGTATCCAGTGGACCAGATAGATATTCTATATGCATGGATCTGGGTCTGATATGTTGAATTGAAAGAAAACAGTAGAAAAACAGTAGACAGATCAAAAACTGATTTTCAGACAACTACCAGATCAACTCAGATCAGGATAGACAGCAGTGTAGAGCAGTCTCAGATCGACTAGAGCATAGGATAGGGGTTACAGGATGACTATGAATGACTGAATGTCACTGTAGGAAACTACACTTTCCTACAATGGATCAACCACCAGCCAAGTTTGAGTTCATCAGGGAGGAGCCATTTGGCAGGGTTGAGATCTAACTTGTCAGTGTGCTCTTGGGTAAAACATAGTCTGGAAACAAAATCAGGAGGATAAAAAGGTAAAGTTGGCAGTCCAAGAAGCAGGCCTGGAGGCAAGTGCCAGAAAACTCAAAACTCCTATGTCATCAGAGTGGAAATTGAGCGAACCTTCTTTGTAACCAGCTTGTAAGCAAAACTATGATGGGTGATATCATACAAATAAAGAGACAACAGGACAGTCAATAAGTCTGGTGAGAGGGTGGAATGGGTAGACAGTATATGAAGAAGCAGTGGAGGAATGTCTATTGGTGCTCCATTGGGGCTTGTATATTCAGGGTAAGTAATCAAAAGCAGAAGCTGTGGGTTGGAAGATGGGATGGAAGAACACAAGGTAAAAGCAGAAACATCATGAGATGGAAACACAGGTAGGTCCTTGGATGTCTCTTCTTAGGTTGGACCCAATTTATCAAGGTCTACTGAAACCCCCATTCAACAATGCTTTGGTGGTTGGTGCAAGTAATGCCCTTCTGGCACTGGGGACATCCTTCAGATCACAACCAGGTCAGGAGCTGATACTCCTTTCTGCTATTTGGATCCTGAAGGGTAATGTTCTGCCCTCTATCTGGAAAGTTGTCAGTAGTAGCACTCATAAGACAGTGGAATGGGTGGCCAAGCAAAAGATCAAAGTTGGCCCAAGCCACAACTTGAACCTGCAAGGCTACCTCACCAGGGCTGAAGCTAAGTTGGAGGTTCTCAAGGACACCTAGCATGGAGTCAGTGTTAGTATTAGCTGATGCCATAGTCATAATATGATCAGAGCAAACTGGCAACCTGAGTTCCTTCCATACACACTTGGGCATTGCGACCACTTTGGATCCAGAATCTAAAACACATGTTAGTATCCTTTCCACTCTTACTACCTTTGCCTCGAGTGCGCAGAGGGGGAGACCATAATGCATGACAATGAATCCATCCTCATTCCAGTGAAGCCAGTCACCATAATCCTGTTCAACTTGGCCCAGGTTTCTCCTGGCAAGCTCATTGACATGGATTATGTTGGTGGAGGCAGTCAGGATCTGTTTGCTTGTGGTAATGTCTTTGAATTGGCAGTGGAAATCTGATGCGACTGCAAACAGGTCTTTCATGGGTAGAGAGACCATAGTCTGGAGAACCTGATCCAGAACCTGCTTTGGGGCCATTTCATCTTCAAGTGGAAACAAGTACCTATACTGAGATAAGAAGGAAGAGGATGGAAAGAAAGAGAGTTGGTTAGCAGTAGGATTTCAAGGATGGGGCACAGCAGATGCAGGGACTGATCCTGGGTTGGGTTTGGATGAAGTAGGGGCAGATGATGTGCTTGCAGTAGGAGCAGGTGAGGGCAACTGGCAGGTTTGCTGAATTTCAGAGGTCTCAATCTCTTCAAAGACACTGGCAACCCTGGGGTCAGGTTTCTTCATTGCACTCCTATGTGGAACTGTGATGCTATCAAAACGAACCCATTTTCCATCCTTCCCATCTTTAGCCCTGTTGGCCTGAAAACTGGCCCAGGCTTGGGTGATGTACAGCTAAAACTCAGGATCAGCAACTTCAGCAAAATTGTGTACCTGCCTTTCATGACTATGGATAGTGGAGAGGAATGCAGAGGGTTTAATGTTGAGGATGGCATCAACAGGTTCCTCCAGATATGCAACTGAGAAGAGGTTAGCCACCATATGGGGCAGGACATCCCTACTGGATCTGGGTTGTGTGCTGTGGGCAATGTTAATGGTGGGGGCTGGGGCAGCAGAGTGATCAGTTTTGATGTGCTTGATGCAACTCTTGATGCTGAGGCACCCAGGAATATGGGGAATGTGGAACCCATCCGGCATGTATAAGGGGCCATCTTGGCCTTGGATGCACCTTTCCATATGGAGAAACTCCTGGGCATCTTCACAGTTGTGGGTGAAATTCCCCAGTCAGTTACAGAATCTGCATGACAGGTCCTGCATCCTGTTGGTTTTAGCAGTCACAGCATACTCAGCCTTTACCTCTGTGTAGCCCAGTGCCAGTATATAGGCATGGATCTGTGGGGACATCAACAAAATGGAGATGGTAGAAGTGGGGACAGGGAGCATGCCAAATAGTCCTGGCATGGTGGAACAGAAGGCAGAACCAGTAAGCAAGAACTTGGTGGTGGTAAGGGTATCTTCCATCAGATAGGGGTCTTCAGGATGGAGATCAGGTTTGGTGATTGCAAGTCAGTTGCAAACCTTCTCTGTGACCTCAGAAGGGAACCCATAGAGGAAATAGGCATTGCAGTCAGAGTTGGATTGCTTGTGCTTGAATGCCAAATAGAAGGTAATCTTGCTGAACTTCCTTTGATACTTGCCAAGATCCTCTTGGTTTCACATCTGTTTGATGCAGAAATCCTGTACTAGATATTGTAGATCAGTGTGACAATATCAGGTATCACCTTTGCAGCCTGGGTACATTTCTTTCATGGCAGCCACAAATACATCCCAGTAGGGTTGCTTAGCTTTGCTGAGCATTTTCCAAAGTTCAGCCTCTTCAAGATCCATATAATGGATGGCATATTTGATTTTTTCAGTTGCATTGATACCAGCAGCATTTCTGAGACTGACATCTTCAAGGAAGCGGGAAAGTTGCACAGGTATTCCTTCAAACTTGGGGGCATTTTGGGTACCCTGGAGTGGCATCTGCATAGGGTTAGCCATTGGTCTCAGGATGTTAGCAGGTAAAGTGGAAGTAGAAGTGAAGGATACAGGAGTCATGTTGTGGTAGGGTTGGTCTGGAGTGCCAAGGATAATCCAGGTATGGCAGAAGAAGCGGGTTGGAAACCAGGTATGAATGGATGAGAGGTAGAGGAAGTGGTTGAGGCTGATGATAGAGTAGAGGTACCAGATGGAGTGGATGAAGATTTGGAGCTAGGTGTAGTGGACAGGATGTCACAGATGATTGCTAGAGAATTTTCAGATGAGGGTGGTAAATCATTTGGGAAGATTGGGTGAGGGGTGGGCAAACAAGTTTGAAGTTTCAGGGAAGGTAAAGGTGTTAAGGGTGAGAGCAGGGGAGAACTATATAACACATCTTCTCCACAGGTTCAGTTCGGTGTCAATGAAGAAAATTTTCTGGAAAATGGCAGTGATAGAGGATGACAAGAATCTGGGCTATGTTCTTGAAAATGCTTAGGCAGGGTCTCAGAGATGGAGAATGAGTGCACATGATCCTTTATTTCAAAAAAGGCTTCTGGAATCATTCTAGGAAACCATGATGTTGTTTGTGGACAGATAAGAGAATGAGATTCCAGGGTAACAGTAACTTTGTGAGAATTCCCAAGGATGGAAGCAGTCAAAGAGCAAAGCTTTGCTTGGGCTGATCTGCTCAGCTGAGAGGAATTCAGAATTGGCAAAATGAGGGAATCTGATTCATGGAAAATGTGTCAGCCAATATGCCAGCCAATGGATTGCGGTGTTAAGGGACCATTAGAGCTGTCCAAAGAATCACAGGCAACAGGGACAATGAAAGACTCTTGCATAAGGTTTAGATCTTGGATCTGAGAGAGTAAATTTTTGAGCTCTGCTCGTTTGGGGATAGGTCTGAGGGTCCTCCTCAAAAACTCTCTTGAATCCCTTGCAGTGGGCTCCAGTTGTAAAGTAGCTAGGAAGCCCAGAATGGGTTTTCTAATGGTGTAAGTATGGGTAGCAAGTGGGTTTACTCAACTCAAAAGGGACTCACGGGACTAGGAGAAGGTAATAGACCAATAACCATGCACTGTAAAGCTGGAAAACACCAGTCTGGACCTTCCCATTTGGTAGGGCTGAGAATCTGACTTTCTGAGTTTGGGTTGGAGCACTCAACTTGACTTGACTGGCTCAGATTGTGGTGGAATTGATGGTTTCAATACTTAGAAAAAGTGACTTGTGATCAAGAGAATATAGAATTCAATGCAGACCAAAGTTCAAGATACAAAGTTTATAGTCTGGGAAAACCCAAGACTTTGTACATATTGTGAAACAACTCAGAACCACTAAAGGCTCTAGGTCACTTAACAGGCAAGAGGATAAATGAGTCAATGTCTTTGATGTTGAGGAAACACCAAGAGGACAAGACTGTCCTCTGGCGGCTTCATTCATGTCCTTTATATACTACATGGGAATTTGTACATAACATAATCTAAGATGTACATATTGTATATGCATGTATCTAATGTATTTATGATCATATGGAAGCATGTCATAGCCCTGTACATGCCTGATGTGCAAGGATGTGGAGGAATGGATGACCATACATGAATACAACAAGTAAAACATGAGTTGGATCTTAGATAAGTGGTAATGGGCTAGAGTGGCCCATTACAAACCATTATAAACCATTAGGGTTAGTTTGGTACTCACTATGAACCACTATGAACCATTAGGGTTCTAGTGTTAATAAAAGTGTCAGAGATTGGAATAGAGTCTAGAAAATCCGGAAAAATGTTAGTAAATCTGTATGAAGCATGAAGATGGTGTAGATCATGAATTTATTGATTGTAACATATTGGGTCAGTGAAGTAAGTAAGATACAGTGACAACACAGCATGATAACAGTGATGGTAAGTAATACAAATGAAAGAAAATGGCTAAGTATAATGGACCCAGGTAAATCTGTGGTCACTTGGAACAGAAACCTGAACTTACCAACTCAGATCCAGGGCACTTGAGTTGGATGGATGGGACAGGTTGGATGAACAATGCTTGGATTTGCCTTCAACTTGCTTGGAAACAAGACCTACACTATAGGGGTAATAGAAGGATTGAAAATAGGAGCTTTTACATGGTAGGGAACACTGGTCTCCTACATCATCATCATCATTGTCACAATGGGCATGCCATGAATGCTATCATGGCATGCCACCACCACCACCACCATTGCAACCTCCATGTCATGACCATCACCAGCCATACTATTGTGACATGCTGCTGCAGCCATCACACTGTGGTCACATTGCCATCATCATGGTCACATCATAATCATTGTGACCACACTGTCACTATGCTTCCCATTCTGCTACCATCCTAGTGTCACATTGGCCATGACCACCTCATCATACTCATTCATGGTTGAGCCTCATGATCACTGGTTATCATTTGGTCACTGTCATCATTGATGGCATGTTGGGGTCACAGTCGTGACCTCCATGCCATGCTGTCATCATTGCTGTGTGGTTGTGGTATCCTGCTGTGGTCATGATCATGGTCACAGTCTCATCATGCCCATCCCATCTTGTGATCACAGTTCCATCACCCATCATCATTGTGGCCATGCTGTCATCACATTGGCCATCATTGCACCATTGTGATGCAGGTATAAGGGCAACCAAGATGGCAGTGAGGGGGCAATGTAAAGAACAGCAGTGCAGATATGTGCTGATGAAGGTGAAGGGCTGTATGAGGTGGCAATGTAGTAGACATGGGTGGCAAGAAAAGGGTGACAGTGGGGAGAGATGGCAGCAAGGGACTGTGTGAGGGGGCAGCATGGGAAAACAGGCTGTGAGGAAAGGGCAATGGTGGGATGTGCAGGGATGAGGGGCTACATGAGGGAGGCAATGCAGGCAGCAAGCAGCTGAAAGCAAAGCAGGATGGAGGTGAACAGGTGATGGTGAGAGTGAGGGTGACAGATGTAAACAGGAGGGCAGGGTTGCATGAGAGGGCAATGCAGGGTGCTGTGAGTGACATGCAGGAAATGGGTTGGGCAGCAGGCCATGAACAATGTGTGGCAGGAATGTGGTGGAGAGGTTAGTGAGTGCAAGGTGGCTGCATGACAAACATGACTGCTCCAGCATCACATGACATATAGCAAAAATAAATAAATAAATCCTGGCATTAGAAATTAAAGGGTAGACATACATGTACCTACACTTTTCAGGATAGTACCAGTTGTCGAGTTATCTGAGACCACAGCCACAAGCCCTGCACAGGGAGATGCCATCTGTACAGTCTGTGCAGGTCCTTGGATGAAATGAAATCCTGGGAACTCTGTGCTTGAAGAGGCTGGTTTGCTGATGTTGAAGGGGTGGTACAGGAAGGAGAAGCCCCAGCATCTCTTGATCTGGAAATGGGAGAGGCTGGTGAAGAGAAAGATGTCAACCTCACCTTTGAAGATGGCAGTCAGATTCTGGCTGATTTGAATGACAGTCAATTCCCAATTGATTTGGACAGCAGTCAGGTTTCAATTGATTTGGGCAATAGTCAAGTTTCAATTGATTTGGATGGCAGTCAACTTCTCCCTGGAAGCCAAGGTACATACATCAGCACAAAAGTCAATTGGGGTGGGACTTACTGTGCATTGTAGTTGCAGTGATGCAAGATAGCACCACTGGCCAAAAATGGAAGCAATTCAAGTGAGTTGTTTCCTCTCCAGGCTTTACCATGGTCTTACTTGCTGAAATGGTGCTCTTTTACTGGGATTTTCTTCATGAACTCTACTCTCAAAGTATAAATACTGTCAAAGATGGTTATTTCAGAGTCAGAAAGATCAAGGACTGGGCTGACAAGCTCACCATGGTCAAACCTGTTTACACACTGCTGTCATGGTGCTCTCATAGTCAACATGGCAGTGGGCAGTCAATTTTCAATGCCTTGAGTTTTCACAGCAATTTGAGAATTCACAGGGTGACTCCAGCAAGCACACACTTCAGTACATGAGCTCCCACACCTTGTGGCAGCACTGTGGCCAAAGAGATGGGACCAGTCTCTTACCTTGATGGTTTTAATGAAGTGGAAATGGCCCACCTTGAAAAGTGCAACAAAGTAATCTCAGTAAGTACACTGTGTTGATTGTTGTAAGCTTGGTCTGACATCATGCCCAGGAGATCACAGAAGTTGTGAGCAGATCAGAGCCTGATTAGGTGAAAGAACCCAATTCATTGCAGTCATGCACTGTGGCTAGGAAAAGTAAAACCCCAGCCTTCAGCATGCAGAAGCCATTCAAAGGGATGGCATCTGATGGTCTGACTATTAAGCAAAATAATGTATGTGACCATTTCCTTAAAGATTGATTCATATATACTGATTCTATATAACTTTTTGTGCTCATATGATGGCTTAGCCAACCTTCCAAACATACATGAACCATTGCATCAGCAAATCCTGGTTTTTGTCATAGTGTTTATAGTGTTCATAGTGCTTCATAGTATTTTCATAGTAATTCATAGTATCATAGTATTCATAGTCTGTCATAGTCTGTTATTAGTCTACTCATAATCTTTTATATTGTTGGATAGTATTATATACATAGTATTAAATAGTGGTATAGTTTTGCCAGTACTTGTATAAAATTGTAGTAAAATTGTAGTAAAAAAGCAGGTGGTTATAAAATGTAGTTGAAAGTATATAAAAATGTAGCAAAAGTGTAGTCAAAGACTAAAAAGTGTACAGCATTGCAGTGAAAATGCAGTACAAAATATAGTCAAAAAGTGTAATCAATGTACATCACAATGTACAGAAAAGTGTAGCAAAAGTGTAGTAAAAAAAGTGCAGGAGGAGGATAGTAAAAAAGAAGTCAAAGTATAGCAAAAGTGTAGCCAAAAGTCAAAGTGTATTAAAAAGGGTACAAAGGTGTAGCAAAAAATGTAGTTAAAAAGTATAGTTGAGGCATAGTCAAAATATATAGTCAACAGTATAGTCAAATAGTGTAACAAATGTAGCTAAAATGTAGCCAAAAAGTGTAGTCAAAGTGTAGCAAAAGAGTGGTTAAAGATGTAGTGAAGATGTCTAGTCAGAGTGTATCAAAATTTTTACAAAAGTGTAGCAAAGTGTAGTTAAAAAATATAGTCAAAGGATACTAACAAAACATACAAAAGTGTAGCAAATGTGTGGTTAGAAGTATGGTAAAAGTGTAGTCAAAAAATATAGTCAAGAGGATAGTCAAATAGTGTAGTCAGTGTATAGCAAATGTATAGTCAAAGTGTATTAAATTTACAAAAGTGTAGCAAAGTGTAGCAAAGTGTAGTAAAAAGAATAGTCATGGTGCATCAAAAAGCTTACAGAAGTGTAGCAAAAGTGTGGTAAAAAATGTAGTCAAAGTGTAGCAAAAAGCTTACAAATTTGTAGTCAAAGTGCACTCAAAAAAAGTGTGGTCAAAGTGTAGCAAAAAGTATACAAAAGTGTAGTAAAAATGTGTAGTAAAAATGTACCAATAAGTGTACAAAAGTGTACCAAAAGTGTAGTAAAAAGTGTCATAGCACAAAAAGCGTACAAAAGTGTAGCAAAAAGTGTGCAAAAGCGTAGCAAAAGTGCAGCAAAAAAACTGTAGTTGAAGTGTAGCAAAAAGCGTACAAAAGTGTAGTAAAAAGTGTAGTCCGAGTGTAGCAAAAAGCGTGCAAAAGTGTAGCAAAAGTGTAGTAAAAAGTGTAGTCAAAGTGTAGCAAAAAGTGTACAAAAGTGTACAAAAAAAGTGTAGTAAAAAGTGTAGTCAAAGTGTACCAAAAGTGTACCAAAAGTGTAGTAAAAAGGTGTTGTCAAAGTGTAGTCAAAGTACCAAAAAAGAAGAAGCGCACAAAAGTGTACCAAAAGTGTAGTAAAAAAAGTGTAGTCAAAGTGTACCAAAAAGCGTACAAAAGTGTAGCAAAAAAGTGTAGTAAAAAGTGTAGTCAAAGTGTACCAAAAGTGTAGTAAAAAAGTGTAGTCAAAGCGTACCAAGAAGCATACATAAGTGCAGCAAAAAAGTGTAGCAAAAAGTGTAGTGAAGAAGCATACAAAAGTGCACCAAAAGTGTAGTAAAAAAAGTGTAGTCAAAGTGTACCAAATGTAATAAAAAAGTGTAGTTAAAGTGTACCAAAAGTGTACTAAAAAAGTGTACTAAAAGTAGAGTGAAAAGTGTAGTCAAAGTGTACCAAAAAGCGTAGCAAAAGTGTAGGAAAGCAGTGGTGTACCCAAAGTAGGAAGTGCAGGAAAGCATAGTAGTGTGTTGCTGAAAGTGTAGATAGAGTGTAGGAATAGTGGACAAAATGTTCTGTTGGTCTGTGTGTGGACAGTGTGCAGCCACAGAGATTAGCCAAAGTGTGAGAAATGTTGTGTTGTGCATTGTGCAAACAAAGTGTAGCAAAAGTGTAGTGCAAATGGTAAAAAATGCGGTGTGTTAGCATTTGTAGTAGTTGTGTTAGCATTTGTGGTAGTGTGAGGCACAGGAGTTTTGCACTGCCACTCAAAAATAGCGAAAATGCAATTTAGTGAACACCAAATCCTCCACCTTTTGCACACTATGGCCAACATGACCAAACAAATGGCTGGGCCCTATATGTGGGGATGGACACAACAACTACACTTGGTAGTTGTTACAACTTGTCCCAGACACTACACTTTTTCCTCTATCTTATCACTTACATATGCATAGGTATAAGTCCCAACTTGGATGTTCTTTTCTTTTCTTTGCTGACTATGATACCATAACTCATCGTCTGTTTTCATCACATTCCATGTGATTCCACTTGCTTTGTCAGTGATTCTTTCTATCACATTCTGTTATGTTCTATGCTTGCCCTAAAACTCTCTTACATATATAAACCCACATCGTCACTCATGTAACCCCAGTCTAGTCTTACCTTTTACCTTCACCTTTCTTGTCCTTGTACTACCATCTTGGAATACATCAGTGTTTCCACTCTGTGATACAGGCCCAAGGGTAGCCTTGATACCTTCTTGCTCTTGCTGCTGCAAACCACCCTTAAGTGGAAAGTCTCCATTATTGACCTTGTCTAGAGATCTCCTTCATTGCCACCCTTAAGTGGGAAGTCCTTGTCATCTATCCTCAATAGTAGGCAGACTCCTCATCCACTGTTAACTCAGTAGCACCCTTCATCATCAGCCTTCAGACCAACTCCTCATCCACCATTAACTCAGTAATACCTCTTGTCACCAAACCTCATTAGTAGAAAGGCCCCTTGGACACCTTGCCTTCATCAAGCATTGTCATCCTTGTCCATGGTTAAGTCTGAAGCCCCAAAGGTTCTATGGCTGCCCTCACTAAGATCAGATGTAACAGTAGTGAAATGGGCTAATTGCTACACTTTTGGAGCTCAACCAATGAATGGTCTACAAAGCTGTCTAATGATGATCATTGATTATTGATTCATGGGTGGTGAGATCACTTTGCTTGATGCTTTCACTAGTTTATTATTAGAGAATGTGGATGTTTAGCAATACCAATGAATGGTTTCCAGATGCTTTTCTGATGTTCAATGCTGTAATCTCATTTGTGCATCAGAAAGCTAGATCACTTTGCTACCTTGCTAGCAAGTCCTCACATGACTACCCTTGAGTGGCCATTTTTGTTGTGTATGCTTTCCCATGACCTAACTAGGTCAATAGTTGATGAAAGGCTCAATCAATGAATGGTTCCCTGATCAGTCCATGATGAAGTGACTGCAAGACTGCCTTGCTTGAACTAAAAAAAGTGTACTAAAAGTGTAATGAAAATGTGTAGTGAAAGTGCAGCTCAAAATTGTAGTCAAAGTGTACCAAAAAGCATACATAGCAAAAGTGTAGTAAAAAGGTGAAGTCAATAAGTGTAGTCAAAGTGTATCAAAAAGCGTACCAAATTATAGCAACAGTGTAGTAAAAAGGTGTAGTCAATCAGTGTAGTCAAAGTGTATCAAAAAGCGTACAAAAGTGTAGTAATAAATGTAGTCAATAAGTGTAGTCAAAAGTGTAGTTACAAGTGTATCAAAAAGCGTACAAAAGTGAGTGAAAAAGTGTAGTTGATAAGTGTAATCAAGAAGTGTAGCCAAAGTATAGTCAAAGTGTACCAACAAGCATACAAAAGTAGAGCAAAAGTGTAATGGATTACTATGAGGTACTATGAGAACTACTATGAGAATGCTATAATAGGCTGTGACAATGCTATGATAGACTATGAGAATATGATAGACTATGAAATTATAACAAGCTATCATAGTTCTATCACAGTACTATCATAGTACTTACTGTCTACATGGGACCTTGCTATGAGTACTATGGTACTATTCAGTACTGTTCAATACTGGACAGTTACATTGCATTTTGCTAATGTGGTGCTCATAACAAATATATCAGTGACCTTCCTCTAGGTGCAATGAATAACAACAAGTAGTGACATCTTTTTATCTCAATGCTTGCCCACCTTGCTAGCCCATATGAGTGTTGAAACTTGGTATTCAATTTCTGCTCTTTTATTACATAACCAAGGTTCTAGATCATAGTTATATGATTATTGATCATTTTCACTCTCATATTGTTTCATCATTCACTATAGTTATGAGATACTTCTGCCATTGGCCAGTATCTATATTCTACTGATATTTTCAGTTCTCCAGTCATATTTCATGACACATGCCTATCCTTATACAATAGAGATCTATACAGGTACAAACAGTCCTGTAAAGTATTTAGAGAGAGCTCCCTCATGGTTGCTCTCCAGTACTTCTAGTAACTCAGACAGTCAAGTTGAGTCCCCTCCTTCTCTGTCCTACTCTCAAACTCTCTATCTTGCAATACTCTGTTTACCCTTGGTGAGTTCTTCCACCAAGCTACATAACCTTTCCTCTCCCTATCAGTCCCTTGACTGATAGAACTGTCCACTACCTTGGAGGATGAGACAAAGGAATCTTTGCATCTCTTTAATGAGAACCCCTGGAGCATCTCCAATGATGACTTGCAAGTGATCCTTCAAAAGGTCTGGGATACTGTTTACAAGAAAATGATTGACCACACCATTGTTGTTGGTGGTCCAGTCTTTCAAATTGTAAATCTCCCATGTTACTGCTCACAGCCTTCTGATGCAATATTAAACAGTCCAAGCAACAACTCAACAATTGGTGAACAGGGTTTGCCTCCACTGCTATGGCTGTTATCACTACTTTCTTCGTGGGTGATGCTGAGTTCAATGGCTGAAAGAATCACACAGCCTTTACAGGAGCAATGTTATCGAAGGGGCACTTTCTGTTCACCAACAATAAAGGGCTTGACAACAAGGTGAGTCATAACAATGCTTCTCTCCACTCTAACCACACCAATAACTTATCTTAAACAGGCATGGACTGGACTTTGGAGGTCTCCATTCATCCTGCAAATGTTTGCTCATTATTTCAATTTCATTCATGGTCATATCAATGTCTCTGGCTTATCTTTCAACTAAAATGGGCCATGATCTGTGCTTGTGCTTGCATGTGCAGCAGTATGTATTCTTATCTTATTTTACTTTCATTGTGGCTGAAATTTGATGTCTGAACAGGTCACTCATGTCCTCACCCTAATTTGCAATGATAATGTTAAGTTCAAGGCAGCTGAGCTGGTCATTGCATAAACCACATGCATCCAGAAAGGCAATGAATATGAGTCCACTGTTGACCTCTGAGGTGCATCTACCCTCCACTATCTTGCACCAATCCAATAATTGACTGACCAGCAATTCCAGGCAATCATGGATGAAGTGCAGCAATTTGTCAAGAGTGATAGGGCATTGATGGCTTTACTCAATTCAGTTGATGATGATGAATACAAGGATCTCTTTGCATTCTGTTAAGTGCACATATGGTGTTCTATCATCATATTCTGCTGTTTCTTGCTATTTTCATTGTTCTCATTATTCCTGCTATGTTTTGCCCCTGCCATTCTTTTGCTTTCATTTCTCATCACTTCCTTTATTTCTCATGATTAATGTCATTCTTATCATTGCTGCTGCATTTGGCCTTCACTACTCATTTCATTTTTGAACTGTTTTTGACCCATTTACTTTTGACTGTCATCCTTCCACCCATTCATAATAGGATATCCACAGTTAGCAGTCTCCCTACTAATATGTATATCTTTTGGTTGGTTTGTTGGTTCTGTTAGAGTGATAAGATGATAAGTATAATTAGAAATGAGTGCAGTTTATGTCTTGTTTCATTAATGACTTAATGCATCTTCAGTGGCTTCGTGTGTCACACAAGATGATTAAGCCAAATTTAGACACATGTAAATTTACTGATGAGTCTTTCTCCATCTCAAATTTATTGAACTGCTCTTGTAGGGTGAATACCTTGGTGTATCAATTGACTAGGTTGAATTGAGGATGAAGAGCCTTGTTAATAGGGATGTATGTCTGGCAATGCTTTTCCTGATCTCACACCACCAAGCAGTAGAAGAAATTCTCTTCATCTTTGAAGGTATGGCAATCAAATCAATAAGGTTGATCTTGGGATAGCCAGTCTGGATTAAAGGCAAGCTCAAGAACATGCAGTTAACCAGTCCAACTTGTACATAGGTCCCTGTCTGCAAACTATAGAAGGTAATGAAGGTAAAATTGACATTGCACCTCAGCTCATATATGACATATTGTATGAATTTTCAGTGGTGGGAAAGTGTGTAATGATAAGGTACCAAACAAGGTGGTGGTTCCCTGCACCTTGTGTATACTCACATGTTGCAGTGATGTTCTTCAAGCTCTCCAAATCAGTGTTTTAGAAATGCTACTTTCAGAGCAAGTTATTCAGTCTTCTAATCATTCTTCAGCAATGTAGTATGTTGTTATGGAGGATCCAATATTCAGCAAGTATCTCAAAAAGGATGATGATAGTTTTCACTACCATTGTTGCTTTCTAAGTTTAACATTCATGCCCTGAGAGGATAAGAATTGCTAGACAACCAAGAGACAAAGTATACAATTCATATGTTAATCTTGATGCCACACCTGAAGACCACAGAGGTAAGTTGAAGCATTTTGCTGGTGGCAATACTGAATACATGGTTAATAGATGGGATACAAGAAAGATGTCACCATGCAGGCTGGTCATCAGCATGGTGCACTACCACCCATTCATTGATTCAGTGAGCATTCAAAGAGGTTGTTGAATTCCACATCCTAAAGTTGTTGAGATTCTGTGAATCAAACACTAGGTATTGTGCTCTGTTAATACAGGCAGACCATAGTGGTAATACACTATTCATGTTACTAAAGACATAGGTTAAATATTAAGCTTGACTAATGCATCAGTCAAACTTAATTAAAGTGTAAACCTAATTACACTTTAGAATCAACCTGTTAAGACCAGATCTCCTCTGCTCAAACTCCGGTCGGAGATCAGAGGTCGAGGGGATCAAATGGCTGGAGATGGCCGGAGGTCCAGAGGATCGCGTCCGGAGGGGTGAAGGCTTGGTGCAGGACTTGTGTGTCGCACCCTTGCACTGTCATGGCCTTCTTGGTCAGAGATGCATCAGAGGAAACCGGAGAAGATAAGAGGAGAGAGTCTAAGGTGATATTCAGGCTAAGGTATCTACATACAGAATCAGAGTATATATAGTCAGAGAGAAATCGGAGGCTATGTAGATGAAATAAGTCGGAGGTTGGATATCTAAGTGCCAGAGCTGTGCTACACAGCGTCGGAGGGATCAGAGGGGCGAAGCTAAACTAAATACAGAACAAGGGAAGTATGTAAGGATATCTAAGATTAGTCCAGAGTTTCAGAGCATAGGAGTTGGTGAGATGTCACCAGAGGTAGTGGCGGAGTTGTTCTGGAGGTCAGAGTTGACTCGAATGTACGGGATATGACACAACCACATGACAATCTAGATGCAGTCTTTATGACTCAGCTATGATGTCATCAGTCTGGAGCTTTCCTAGCTTCACAACTGCTACATTGTGTTGCCCAGACTCAACTCCACCTATTTGAAATAAGTGGAGCAGCATGACAGATTCTATGATGTCATTCTAACATCATTGACCTTGTTCTAGCTGCATCACACACAAGTACATACACATTCCTGGATGTATTTAAAGGTAATATGTGCCATGATGTAATTAATAACAAGATTCATTTCCCCTCAAGATCAAGCTTCTGAGAAGCTCTACAAGGGTTGATCTCATCAATCTTGTCTAACCCAAACTTGGTCACAAGAACTTTTGTCTCTATCTCAGTGAGCATCCTCGACTCACCTCTCTCTTCTCTGCCCTGCACAACAGAAGTACCCTTGTACCCTCCTGTTAAAAGTCCCACAGTTTCTTTCTCTGTATTGTTTCTGAGGGTTTCTATGCCAGAGGAAATGTGTTGCATAGCAAAAGACAAATTGTCAAGGCTACAAGTGAATTGCTGCAACAATTCTGTACATTGATGTATCCGCCCACTTCCGACCTCCCTATGGTGACTTCCACCATGGAGCAACACTCAATGAAACAGCTAAAATGACAGATACCATGACAAGATGCACGAAAAGGTTGATGTGCTCGTGAGAGCTGCCATCTTGAAAGGCATGGAGGTGAACAGGGTTGTCATTGTGGGCAGATCGTTCTTATCTTTCTTTACCATGAACTTCACTGAGCGCTTTCCGCCTAATCTGCACTGTCATTTTCTGCGTTCCCCGCTGTCATTCGATCATATATTTTGCGACGGGACGTAGGCCATGAAACCTCTTATGGATGTTGTGGAGCACGACTGTGGGCAATGGTGTGTCTCCAGAGATGGCACGAAGTTCGCATAAGCTATAGCTTTGTGTGGGTGCACACGACCATTCTCTCCCCCCCCCCGGCGGTGGAGCCGTGAGTCGCAGAGGGTTGGGGGTTGGGTAGCTAGCGACGACTGGGGTGGGAGGGTGAGGAAGGACGGACGAGAGTTGGAAAGGCGAGGGGGATCCGTGGGACTAGGGCAACGGTCGAAGCCACCTCTGGGATAGGGTCGACTCGTCTGGAAGGGGAGTCGGATGTACCACGATCTCAAGCTAAACCCGATGCAACGACATCCGAGACGAAGGGTTTAAATCATCGTGCTGCACGCAATGCACCCAAACTACATGAAATCTACGGCCCGTTTCCGTCCCCGTAGTGGGCCAGCCACGCCCTCGGCATCGCCCACCTTCATGGTGCCGTCGACCTCCGGGGGTCTCCGGGTAATGAGATTCATGACGACGTCCGGAGGCGGCTTCTCCACCCACTCTTCCTCATCCCGCTCCCTGTGTTTCTTCCGTTTCTTCTTCGGACGATCCTGGTCCCTAGTTTCCCTCCGGGCCGATATCGAGAGTGACTCGCCCCCGTCCTCGTCTACGTCAAACGACATGAGTGCACCCACCTTGGGTCTCTTATTCTTTTTCTCCTTGGTGGTGGGCGCCTTCGCCGAGCTTGCTTGTGCGTCGCGAGGGACGAACGTCGGTTTGAACGTAGATAGGTCTACCTTCTCTTCCGTCGCGATGACCTGAGCCTCTTCCGCGTGATTCAGTGCCGTGGGCGGAGCGACCGATGTCTCGGTGGACTCCTTTGTGGTTTGTGATGAGCTCGAGGGTCGTGAGGGGACACCCCCATCCCTCTCTGGTGACGCCCCTTCCTCTTTCTCCTTCTCTTCCTTTTCCTCCTCTTTCTCGTCGTCGCTTACCTCGTCGTCGCTCGCAAAGATGGCCTTGAAGATGTTCATCGGCGGCCGCTCGTACGTCAGAATATCGTCCCCCTGCCCATCGTCCTCTCCAAGCCCGATATTGGCTAAGTCCCGCGGGCCACGCGGCGCCGCGGATGTCGAACCGCCCGACCGTGCATCCGCGCCACCCGCCCCCGCGCTGTCCGTCATCACGTCCCCATCCTGTACATCCACACCACCTGACGCCCCCGCCCCCGCCGCATCATCAAAGTGCATCTCAGGATCCGGATCCTTGACCCCAAACCGCTTGCACAGCAGACGCACCGGCTGCCACGATCGCACCTCCCTCGTCATCGGTCCGTACATGCCCAATCTCGCAGCGTGCACCTTGGGGTCTTCCTTTTCCTTCGCCTTTTCTTCCACATCCACCTTTTCCTCCTCTAGGACCGCTGGTTCGGCAGTCGCACCCGGCGTGTGCAACCCCTCGAGGACCTTGGGTGCCGATTCGATCACCGCAGCACTCGTAAATCGACCCGCCATCGCACCCGACACGGGCCGGAAGAGCGCCGCAGCCTTGGCGAACTCACCCATCTCGAGCGCGTACACGTCCGCCGTCTGATTCGCCATCCGGGCAGGCACGGACATCCCAGTGCCAGGTTCGGCGTGCGCGCGTAGATAGGCGACGTACCGGGCTTGCTTGGCGGGATTCGAGGTAAAGGGTTGGAAACCTTGGAGCGCCGCTTGCGCCACGTGTGGGTCGGTGTGTGGGATGTACGGTCCTTGAGGCGGGAGCGTGCTCGGTGTCGGTGTCGGCGTTGGTTCCCGTTCCGTCGAGGGACCGGCGAAACGATTCGTTGCGATATTTTTGATGCGTTCCTGGTCCTTCTTGGACATGTATTCGAAGACGGAGGGCGGTGCAGAGGGCAGGGAGATCTCCCCCAGCGCAGCTCCTCGCTGAGGGATAGATTGGCCTGACGTCCGCTGAGACGTCCGAGGAAACACGCACCTGATCTGGGGTTATGCCGGTTTTCCATTGAGCGTGTGTTTGAGGTTGGCCTGGTAGAGGGAAGCGGGGTCTGTTTTCCTTCTCATCGAGCGTCTCCGTTGCGCTTTCCCAAAGGGCTTTCGGATTAGGTTTCCACCCCTTGGGCATTTCGGGAAGAGGGAACCTGCAAGAGATCACCCGTGATGGAGGAGATCTTGACTCGGCAAACGACTCACCACATATCCTCTGTGATTGGTTTTTCTGCGAGTCTGAATCCAGATAGCACAGGCTTGCCGTCGCGAAACACGCCTGTCGCTCGTGTCTGAAATGTGTGAAAAAGCAGCCTCATGGCCCAGAGTCAAGTGTACAGCTCACCGATGGTGTTGGCACGCCGCCAGATTTAGTTCCACGACCTCCGAGGCTTATGCGCTCCTCGTCTTGGGTGTCGTTGACATCATAGGCATGTCGACTTCTTCCATGACCTATCGCGTGGTCATAAACGTCCAAATCGTCCTCGTCCGCATCGTTCAACGCGCCCAATCCGAATCCGCCTTGCGAACGGACATAAGCACCGAGCCCTCCAAAGCGAAATCACAAGACGTACCTGCAAGCCGCGGTCCCTGCGCGCCCTTCGTTTCCTCCTGTACACCCAAGCTCACATGGAGCCCCAACGACTTGCTATACCCCAGTCCGTGAGAGTCGATTTTGCGCGGCACAGCGATCACCGGAGTGTCCTTGGGCGCGAACGTGTGCTTCTTGGCCTCCTCGTCCACGTCCTGTCCCGCCCTGTCCGGATCACGCCCGTGCTGGATCTCCCGCTGACGCCACGTCACGCGCGGGCCTATCCCCTGACCGGGTCGCCAGCCCATCTTTTTGAGGATCCGTCCGCCCACTGAATCCTTGGGCGCCGGAAACAGCGCTTGTTCGAGCGCGAGGGTCATCGGACTGGCGAGGGGTTGGGTGAACTCCAATAGACGTGCAGAGGAACGACGATGACTCGGACATACTCTTTCTGAGGCTCGTCGACGGCAGCAGTTCGACCGGTCGTTTCGGCGTGTGTTCCCCCGAGGACGTCCATCTGGTCGTGTTCGCTGACGAGGGTTTTTTCTGCACGCAGCTCGGCGAGGTCTTCTTCGTCCATAAAGTCTTCTGGTTTCGCTGCGCGCGCCTTGGCACGGTCCGATCGCGAGGACACGAACGTCGACGGGGTCCATCCTAGACCCGGCGCGTCAATGAGCTGCGCTATCAGCAACACAGAGAGAGAGCAGAGGAGCAAACCGCACCTTCCTTGGAACCGACGGTGTTAAAGTAGCCAGCCGAGAACCCGCCCGTGAACGCCCCGTGTAATCTTCTTCGGCCTTTTTCGTCGCGCACCTGAATGCAGGACACTCAGATGAAATAGCCCACTGAAGAGCGACGACTGACTTCTTGCTTCCACAGCGGCACGAATTCGCCCGTGTCCTTGGATTTCTCGAGAGGCGGTAGCGGCGTGCCAATCTGGACGACCGTGAGCGATAGGAGGGCTGGGTGGGTGTGCAAATTACCAGGCAAAAGTTCTCATTGGCCCTCTTACTTGAAGTATCGACGCCCAGGTCGCCGAGCTTTCGTTTGAGCCTTGCAGAGTTCATGATGGGGCCATTGCCAGCACCGCCACCGTATGGCGGGAAAGTAACCCTAACCGGGTTTCTCCCGCTCTGTCACCCACAAGTTATGGGCAAAGCTTGAATATACGATATCAATTGTGATTATGAATTTAAGCTAGCATCACCATAAGCTGCTACATACTTTGTCTACGCTTCACCAATGACAGCATGATGAGATAAGAGATTGCTTAGCAGTCGAGCAGATGATCCATCAGACTCGAATGCATCCATATCCCGTTGAACTGTTCAAAGAATTTGTAAGCACCAGACATGTGCGCAACACGGGCATAGATTGCGTGAAGTGTAAGTAGACGAAGGCCAGGTGGTGGTGCATCCTCATCTCGCTCACTGAACCTAATGAATAATGGTGCACGAGCATCATCTGCAACCCGAGATAATTGACTGATTGTGTGCTCGTCTGCTGCATCATATAAATGCACTTTGTAACAGTGCTCCTGCACGACAGGGTAAGTTAGCATTAATGTTAAGTCTCACCAACACACCTTCAAGTTTCCAGTGCGTTCAAACCACAATTCTAGTCGGTCGAATAAAATGCATTGATCATATTGCATTGTGAGCAGGTTGGACACTTTGGAAACGCCTCCCACTTGTTCCCAAGTGTTGCTGTCTTTCATTAACCCGAGCGTCTCCAATATGCTCAAAGTGCCACCAGTCATACTATGAATGAGTACTGGCCCGAGGATTTTGTTGCCACGGATAGAGCACTAACCTGACTGTCATTGTTCTGCATGGATAATTCATTGACAATGTGAGCTACCTCGAGTACTGCAGTACAGTATTCGCCACAGGGTTTTACCAGACCATTCCTGACTGATGGATGATCATACCAACCAGTGACAACACAACAGAAATGGTCACGAACAAGGACCTGATTGAACATGAAAAATGAGGGTGATAAGTGGTTGTACACAACACACACCTTCTCCCGAGATTCGATCATGTTCTTCATAACTGGAGCTCTTTGATTGTATTCAAGTTTTGCCAATAACTTTCGCTGCAATGGTGGTATGTATGACTCAGATATGGTTTCCTTTCGAACTTGCAGAGATATTAAGTACCTAATCGCAAAGAAACTGATATAACATGCATAGGAGGATGAGCCTGTCTCGAAGAGGCCTGCCACACTGGATAACGACATCATATTGAGTGCTTTGAGAATTCTGGGATGGGTTCATGAACCATTGAGCAAGTATCTTGCTTACCCGTATTATTCGTTTTTTTGGATCTTCCTACGCATTGGTTCGATCGAAGTGTGTATCTTCGGTCTGAAAGGCGTACATAGTCCATTGTATTATTCACCGTGTAATCGGAATAAAATGTACTGTCTGTTGCATGTCACAGTCTCAAAGCGGTGCTTTGGGACGTTAAACTCTACTTCTCGGCTTCTTCGCTTGCCTCCACCTCAAATTGTGGTTCCCATTCTTCTTCTCTGCTGTCCGTGTCGTCCTCCCTTTCTTTCCGCTTCCCGTTCAGGACCACTAATTTCCCGGTCTGTCTACCTTCGGCTATGGTCAGACACGTCAATCGAGTGCCCTTTGTGTCGTATTCGGCTACCGGTCGTAGGAGCAGTTTTTCGCTTGTCTCTGATGTCAACGCCGCCAGATCATACATGAATATCTTGCCGTCTGATGAAATAGTGCAGACGATCGTCGTAGATTTGCGGGAATCCTCACTTCTGGACGTGCTCATCGGGAGCCCAATATCGAGCATTTCCACAGCTTTTACTCTAGCGAGATGTCGATCAGTTGTTCTACGTGCCGGGCAAGCTAACAGACCTATTTGAATGACCAACCATCTCGGCGACGATCATAGGTTGGGATTCAGGGTCCTCGAATACTTGGTATATCGATACTTTCTTATCTTCCGCTGCCACCAATAAGATTTCTCCGACCCCGTTTACGCGTTTACAAAATCTCAGATCGTGAATTCTTGAAGTATGAGTGATGGTATGTCGTAACACCATGTCCTGTAGAGTGATTACGGCAATAAGCATGGCACCAAGACAGCCCCGTAAAAACGATCACGCACTGTCGAAAATATGTCGAGGGAGGACAAAGACTGGACAATGAACATCGAACCTGACAATGACCATCTCACGACTTCGCCCTCTTGTAGCCAGCTTTGAGTAAACTTCGTCATTAACATGGAAAACCTCACCTTTTCCCAGTTTCGTGCTGGCTGACCCCTTGCCACGCATCAAATCCCACATGCGCAGGGTCCTGTCCTGCCCGACACTCAACGCAACTTTTCCAGATGGGTGAACGGCAACGCAATTGACCCGGCCCTTGTGTCCTTTGAGCGAGCGTAGGACAGTCCAGTCCCGTGCATGGAACAGACATAATGTACCGTCCTCGGACGCAGAGAGTAGATGGGAGCGTGAGGGGAATTGAAGATAGGTGATAGACCCTGAATATGGTCAGGTTGCCCAATTTTTTCCCTGTACCTGGACGAACACGTACCTTGGTGGTGCATCAGACCACCGATCTCTTTCCGCCTCACCAGGTCCCATACCTTGACGATCTCGTCTGAGCTTCCTGTAGCCAGCCATTTTCCTCCGTCGGGTGATGCAGCGACAGCTTTGATGGACGATACGTGTGCAGGGAAGATGAAGATGGGCTTCAAATGAATTTCGTAGCCAGATCCCGAGGACGTGACCGTTCCATTGAGTCCGTAGAGCAACTTTTCGTAGGAACCTGCGACGACGACGAAGGACGCAGGTAAATCCTTCTTGAAAGACGGCTCTGGGGCGTCCACGCTACCCTCGCGGGTCTCTTTCCGTTTTCCTTTATCCTTTGGAGAGGCGACAAGCAGCTCGCTCCTCTTTAGTTTTTGCTCATCCGATGGCATCTCTTTTCTTGCCACGACAGGCTTTTCGATTCGAGCTTTTTTGAAGCTTCTTTCTACTCGTGTTGCCTTTGGTTCTGCCATGTGTTGTCGGTGCACGCGTTGCAAAGTCCAATATCCAAAAATGGCATGATCCCTTAGTAGAGTCTCAGGCTGGTCACCAGACTAACATATGATCTCTGTCATCGATTCAGGTTCATCTCTGGCCCTCACTCCGATCTTCTAGGCATCCTAAGAGTCGTGGAATGGTTACGCAATGGCCACCATTGACTCTCTGCCGCTGTGGCGGGGTTCACTTTCTCTGCCGGATGTTATTTGCAGTCTATTTCCGAGTTGACTCTGGTGCGTTAATCACACCCTGTCTCATCTAGGGTCTATGGATACGGAATGAAGCGATCCGTCCATGGAACATTCATAATGATTTCATTTCAGACTACCGGCCTGGTTTGATATCGTCCTTGGTGGCTGACGACGCCGAGACATCCTAGACCGAGGGTATAAGAACCGTCCCTGTGAGCATTTTTCACTCTTCCCAACTCTCCCTCCGTCTCTTTGGGTCCCGGTGATCCTTGCAGCCTCAGGTAGCGCTACTTCGTACCCAACCCTCGTCCTTGTTGTCTTGAGCCTTCCGCGCCGGTCGTATACTCTTTCTATCTTTTCACGCGCCTTTTTTCATCCCCTATTTACCACCGCCTAAACGGTCCATCATGGTCATTCTCTCCGCACGCTTTGCCGTCCTTGTCTCGCTTGTCGCAGTCGTCACCCTTGCTATCCCACCCCGTGCAGAAGCCGCTTACCTCTCGAGTGACCATCATATGGAGAAGCAGGCTTCCCCCCATCACCCTCACGGATCGCACTCCTCTGGTCGACCAACTCCGACCAATAAACACGACGACAAGCACGATGATCACCACGTACGTATCCTCTCCCATATCATGTAACCCTTCGATTCGCTGACGTACAGCCCAACAGCCACCGGATGATCGTTCCCCAAGCCTTCCACCCCTTTTACGACGCTATCGCGCGAGGGATAATCTACGGCAGCTTCACGCGCAGCGAGGCCAGAATGTTCACGATCACGCCAGTCACAAGGGCTACCGATCTGCTTTCGCACGAAGCCGTTATCGTGGAACTTCAGGCACTGTCCCACACAGTCGTCGCTCGTCCGTTTACGTCCCCGGAGAGCAAGGTGACACGTATCTCGTCTCTAGTACCTTGGTTAGACGTCGAGGAAACGGTCGGCCCAGCACGGTGGAACGGTCGCCCCATGTCCACGGTCGTCGTCAAGTCGGTGATAACGATCTCGCTTTGGGAAGGATCGACATTATGGTGCGTGTTATTTTTTCGGCGACCGCGTGGTGTCTCATAATATGTCTCCTCTAGAGCGCTTCCCAGCAGCCCGAAAGCAGCCAGCGGCTCGCATCGTTGATGGTGGACACGAGCCCGATCGACTGGACATCGGGCCAGACTGCTGCCAAAGCATTCCAGCTGAACGCTTCGACGTCCAGCCAAACACAGTTCATCATGGTGCCGATGGATGGAACATCGGATGCCGCGGGTACGTGTCAAGCTCACGGTGGTGATGCAGTGCTGACCCTCTCATAGGCAGCCTCAAGCATGTAACCCTTGCCACGGAGGTGTTCGACGCAAACGAGGCCGATATGGTCATGTATTGTGCCACGTATGATTCGGATCCTGGGGCAACGTCTGCGCTTCTCATGACGCCTTGCACAACTGAAATGGTCAACGACGCCGGCGATCCCTGTACTACCGAAAACGACGCTTCTCCGAGTCCGCATGACAACCAGGTATTCTCATACGACCCCACTACTGGAAGGATCGAACCGGTATCATTTGTCGCAAACTCTGTGAGCGCCGGCGACCGCAGCGAAGATCTGACCACGTGCGCTGGGGCAAAAGTTCGGAGAGACGACGGCAGTTCCATGACCCCCTCGAGCACCTCGACGAGCACGGCACCCACCGTCAGTGCATCACAACAGGCTCAAAATGTCACACTCGTGTACGTCGTAGGCGCTCTCGAGGTCGTGGGAGCATCGAGCTCGTCCGGCATCGTCACCTCGAGTCTGGGTCAGGGCCCCGTTCTGACGACGACAGTCACCACCACGATCTTTGAAACGGCGACGTTTTCGCCGCCGCCGACCACTTCCGGACCTGCCAATCATGGAGTCACCCCCGTTCACGCAGCCGTGTCAGTCTCGCTTACCTCGACGCCATCACCCTCGACGACCGTTTCGACGCCTTCCGGATTCAGCACGCTGCCGCGATCGTCATTGAGCCCCCCGACGAGCGTGGCGTCCGCGACGACCACCTCCAAGGGACCACAGAGCGCAGATGAGTCGTTCGAGATCGAGATCGTCGGGATCACACCATCTATTAATGCTCAATCCGCTTCGACGTCCACGACGGTGGTTACGACGACGACGAGTTCCACTAGTACGACGCTTGACCCGCTTGCCGTAGCGTCGTCGATTGCGAACGGTGCGCTTTCGCGTAGAGGTGTGGTAGAAGCGTCAGCTTCGATAATCTGATAATGTAAATGGTGATATGCGAGAGCGCGAGTGAGCACGATCTTGAGAATTAAACGACAACTTTGCTATGTCCCAGAAAAAAGGCTATATTGCTTCGGATTCGATGAGATTATTACAGATGGTATGACTCGAACATGCTTCAAATTCAAAGTCAGTTCCGTGAATCTATCACAATGAGACCACCCACGACAAACAGTATGCTACATCTCCTCGTCGTCGAAGTTGATATCTTCCACAGGAAAGTCTCCTACTCTCACTCTATCCGGTCGCACGAACACCCCGTAATTGGGGTGACAAGTGAAATACCGTTCTCCTTGTACCCTATATGAAGTACGTCATTTCACGATCAGGAAGAATGAGGAAGACGTACGATCCATCGTTCCGCCCAATCGGCTCATCGTACTCGATGCCGACCCAGACGCCCGTCTTTGTGAAGCTGGTCGAGCCCACGAAACGCACCGTCCCGCGTTTGTGGAGGCCTTCTTCGGCTGATTCCACCTCACAACGTGCGCCGATCGGGATACTGAGGCTTGTCACGGGCGGAAGTGGCGTCTCCGACGGTGGCGCGAATCGGCCCATCTTATGGCGCTGCTTATATGCCAGCACGGTATCTGGGTAAGAGCAGACGTGAGCGACATCGGCGCGATGCGATCTAGAGCACGAGCGTAGGCACCTGACCGCTTGCCATACGCATCGTCACTCAGCTCGAATTTCTCCACTTGGGACACGTCCGAGAGCTGTCCAGTGAACGAGGCGGCGGGGTTCGTGTCGGTCACCTGCAGCACGGACACGTTGATCGCGTCAAGCGCACCCCACACGAATGATGGATCTCACATTGAGCGTCTGGGATGTCGTCAGTCCGTAAAACCCCAACTGCTTGGCATCGTCAGAGAGTTGCGCGATCGTCTCGCCAGCGTCGTTTTGCACGGCGATGCGTTGATTTTGAACCGGTATTCCGGTGATGAGTTCGAGCCTCGTCTATCAACGGGGAGTGAATCGGACGAACAAAGTGTCCCTGATGGGAATCGGAACCTTGAGCTGCTCGACGGTGATATGGAGGTCGAACCGTCGTTCGGATCGCGTGTCCGGAGAAACCACGAAGACGTTCACAATGCCGGACATTTTTTTGGGAAGGAAGGTGTGGCTCTAACCCCCGAAAGACGGTGATGGAAATTTGCCGCGGGTCCAACGACCTCATACTACTACGGCCACTGCGAAGGACACCCAGTCAGCTCCGACTCAAACAGCCCGAGTTCCACACATTATCTCTCCGCGTGCTACGACCACCTCCGGGAGACTGCCGACCGGGAGGATGCCATTTCCCTTGGCTGCGAAGCACCCACCTGGCGGCTGATGCGAAACCTCGCGTATGATCTCGGCATGCAATACAACCAGCTCGAGAAAATTGCAGACATGGAAGAGCCTCGGTCGCGCAGCGGTCGATCTCTGCTCACCAGGACACCCAGACGAGTCAATGCGTTTAGAAGGTCTCGCAGTCGGCCTCTCCCATCAGTTTAACCAGCTTGGAAAAATGTTGGACGTTGAAAAACCGTTTCTCTCATGCAGAAAGCACTTGAGGTTTGTCCACCTGAGTCGTTATGTTTGAGAAACCCCGTGTCCGATCTCTCCGAGCAGTACGAAGAGCTTGGAAAGCCACCATCTTTGCGCGCGAGGAACTCGACCTTTTCCCACCAGACATCCACTCCACTTTGACACCCTCACGTCTTACCTCTTCGCACGGCACGAGCAGCTCGAGGAGATTGCGGAGCCGCAGGCGCAAAGCTCTCAATCTTTACCCCTACCCGTCAACTCCGCGACGAGTCTCACACCTGGGCTCTCGAGGCGATACAAGCAACTTGGTACGATGGTGGACCTTGGCAATGCTGTCCTTCTCGGGCGCGGAGCATTTGGTCTCCTTTCTTCCGAGCATCCCATACGCCGACTACGGTTGGATGTCCTCACTCGCTATCTCCCCACTCGGTTCACGTGCTCAAATTAGCTAGAGGATCAAAAGGAGCCATTTAACCTCTATGCCGAATCGGAAACTCTACCAGAGGCAGTATCTTTACCAACTCTCTATGCAGCCAAGAGATGAGTAGATGTGGCAGAAGAGTTTCACCCCCTCCAACTGTTCATGCGTGACATCGAACATTCTTGCGATTACCCGCTCAATGCCTCACCATTTTACCTTCATTACCGGAAAAGAATCAATCTTCCTCCAGTACAACTTTGTGGATGCATTCTTAGCATGTCTCCGGTGGTGCTGTTCGAGCAGGGAGGTTTTAGAAGGGATTGGGATCAACTCAGTTGTCACAGTTCTTCACTGGACAAAATCTTCGCATCGGGCTCCGCAGGAAGGATCTTAGCAGATGAGTTGACCTCGATCACCTATGATGTAATATGTTCACCTGGTCCAGAACACCTCATCATTCCGCCGTCTCAATTCCGAAATTGAAACAGTCGTTACTGACATCCGTGAGTTCTCGGTGATGAACGCTTCCTTTTCCTGCCACTCTTCTCCGTGCCGCCATTGGCGGACCTATCGTCGACGCGAGCCAGGATGGTAGTGACGCCCTCATTGTCCTCAGCAACCGCCGCAATCCCGTTCATATCGCATTACAAAACACGAAAACTCGTGCCCGATACTTGTCGTCAGAGATCGGACGAGCGCCGTCGGCCGGAGTTATGGGATACGTCTCTCCTAACATTGACGTTCTCCTGCCGACGCATCCACCTGGGACACGAATCTGGTGACGTGCCACCGCTGAATTCCCTCACCACTACGTGTTGGCGCTCCATATCGGACGGGTAAACTCGATCTGTACATTTCACGTTTCGTCCTACACACCAAGACTTACAGCTCTCATCCGTGCTTGACGTAACGATGCATCGAGTTTCGCGGCAGATGGTATACGTATTCTCGCATTATGCTAAGCCGAAATTGTCGGGTAGAGGGCAGCGAACTAGATGCACTCTATCGACGCCCCGAGGATCTTGCCACGTTCACTCGAATCAAGGGTCCTCAATTGACCATCTCCTATGTCTCCGAGGAGTTCCTCAAGAACGAGTTGGTGTACCTTGCCTGTCATGGTATCCCCAACCAGGGACGCCTGCTTGACGTGGCGCTTGCTCACGGACACCTCGTTATCCGATCCATCATGCAACGCGCGTCACGAAACGACGAGTTTGTGTACCTCTCCGTGTCATACCTTAGTCGAAGATGAGAAGAACCCCGAGGAGTTCCCTTTCGTGTCCGCGATGCGGCTTGCCTGATTCCATTCCATCGTCACGCGGCCCGAACACTGTTAGCGTGTGTGACGTGTGAGGTGAGGACTAGCGCTGCTCGCCTCATTTACCATGACTTTCTTCAGTGAAATGGCTAGCCGAAAGGACCGCAGGAACCAGCAGGACTCTTGGGTAGCGGTGGAGCCACCCCGGCACAGAGTTATTCCTCCTTGTAATAGAATGTACCTGAAATACAATAAATGACTTGGAAGTGACAGACAAGGGTTGGTTCTAATCATGAAATCAGTTGCAACTATATTTACTCTGATCTGTGGCTGATTGTCTTGCCAGGGTGAGTTTTCCTAGCCACCCAGCCACAAGTATAACAATCTCGAATGCTGCTCTATGGAGTCATAGGTGGGCTAAAGTCGGATCTGCACACCTTCCATGCTACCCACTGGCAATTCTGGGTAGGAGCTAATTCAGTGTGAACTCTAAATCCTATTCTCCAGACTACTTGTGCATGGTAAAGCAATCCATCAGATTGCGAGTATCTGATCTCTTCCACCTAACAAGCACCATTGGCATGGTCTTTCAAGCTTCAATGGAGTCACGTGTTTGCGCCGATTGAGGAAAGGTAGGGGTGGAATTGCCAGTTGACACAACCAAGGCGAAACCAGACAATCAATTGTCTGAAACACACTGCGTTACTTTTCCCGCTCTTGTGCAGGGGACGACCGCAAACCATGGACTACGGCCACCCACTGTCCACGTCGTCCAGAACGTCGTCTGCTTCAGCGTTGCGTGAAAGGCTATCCAAATTGACTGCCTCACCGTTGCGCCCTGTCGCCGCCCTGCATGCATCGATCGAGTTGAGTCCACCTCCCTGCTCGCTTGCACGCCCAAATTGTGCACCGTCAGAATACTGATGCCGGCTTCTTCCAGTTTTGTGCCCACCAAGATACCCCGGAGACGTAGATTACAAACCATGGCCGTCGCCGCCTGGTCCACGTTGCTCGTTAATTGCATCTCCTTCTTTCTTATATTATGGTGCGAACCAGTTCTCCTATGCCTAATTTTGGCTCACTTTGTATGCTTCCCAAGTTCGGTACCGGCCTTTTGGCCGTTCCTCGCCATTTACCTCGCATGGGTGCAGTGGATCGACAAAAGTCCAGAACATGGCACGAGACTGAGCCCGTGGTTTCGTTCTTTGAAGATATGGAAGTACTTTGCCGATTACTATCCCGCCTCGTACGTCGCCAGGCACTCGTCAATGTGTTACAATCCTTGATCATCCTATGTATGGACACAGATTCATGAAGGTGGGTTGAAGATCACTCAATTCTCTGCTCATTTGGCTTTAATGTGTCGCAAAGGAATGCGATTTACCGGCAGATCGGCCATATGTCTTCGGTTATCATCCGCACGGTCCGTCCTAACCCGGGATAATACTAACTCATCTCTGACACTTATAATAAGGCATCATAGGAATGTAAGGTACTGGTTCTAGCCACCGATCCTTTTTTCAATGTACTCTCAAAGGGGCGCAATGGCTACTTTCGCAACAGAAGGTTACTCTGTTATTCCCTTGTAACCCCACATACTGAAACTGGGAGCGATTAGCAACTGGTTTTTCCCTCGCATTTCCGGGTATTCAGCCTCACCTTCTAACGCTTACAAATAACTTTGACGTACCTATATATCGCGAGATTATTATGGCCCTCGGAATCAGCAGTGTTTCTAAGCAATCCTGCTCAAACATCTTAAAGCGTGGTGCAGGGCAGGCAATTGCTATTGTGGTTGGCGGTGCTGCAGAGAGCTTGAATGCTCGCCCAGGTACGGCAGACCTGACCTTGAGAAGGAGGTATGTCGATATAGTCAAAGCTAACGCTCGCTCAAACTTCAACCCTCCAGGCTAGGATTCATCAAGGTTGCAATTCAGCACGGGTATGTCGGGCTGGGGATCGAGATAGCATGCCTGTTATTCACGTTCGTTGTGTTCTCAGTGCTGATTTAGTGCCAGTATTTTCCTTCGGCGAAAATGATGTGCGGATCCCCAAGTTCGATTGGAACTTATCCGGAAATGATATCCTTCTTCTAGATCTACCAGCAAATGCCGAACGAAAAGGGGACCACGCTTTACACGCTGCAAAAGAAATTCCAAAACTTGTTTGGATTCACGCTCCCTTTGTTTCACGGACGAGGATTACTAAATTGTGCGCTTATGAGAGCCCTTTCAGCCGACCTCGTGTTGATTGACCACCTCTGCATGATTCGTCCACAGATAACTTGGGACTAATGCCCTATCGTCGGAGGATCGTATCAGTTAGTGAGTCGTTTTCCAACCTTCACTTTTGTCACCGAGACACTGACGTCAACAGTTGGCCGTCCAGTACATGTCCAACAATGTGACAAGCCATCGATCGAGGAAGTGACCCGGGTGCAGACACTCTACATCGAAGAGCTCACCCGGTCCGTCCGATTTTTGGATTGGCCTCCATCCCTTCCTAACGCAACCCTTCTTTCCAGGATCTGGAACACGTACAAGGACGAGTTTGCAAAGACGCGTACCAGGGAGCTCAACATCATTGAATAGACGTCTGTTTGCCGGACATTGTTTTTTCTCTGTCGTTCTTTTTCATCGTGTAGCGTCAGTGGATGTATTCAACCTCGATTAACTTAGCACGAAGATTATTACCGGGTGTATCACAAGCGGGTTCGGGAAACGGCAGAGTAGGCGACTCCGAATCTCGACCACGAGGAACTCGGGTATGATTGGACATGCAGAGCGATATAGAAGTTCCGAAAGCACCCTATGCGGCGCCGAACTATCACCTTTCAAATCAGCGTAGTAGATCTCCGATGGTCGGATGTTATGCGACTTTCAGTAGATCTGTGATGTGGAAATTGAGCAGACAGGTCATCCTCGAGTCGGATCTCCGTGCATCCCCGGGAGCCTGTTCGCGCCATATCATTGTCGTGGTTGCTCGGGCAGCACTGGTTTGAAACCACCATTTCGATTCCCACTGACAACCGTTCACGAGGTGTCAACACTGCAGCACTCCAGCCACCGATCAATACGTCCAAAGGCGATCAATGGTCGTGAGTTCTTGAGCCCAGTTTCAAGAGCTCTTCAGACTGACCCGATCGACTCCCGGGCTTGCGTCACGCGGGTATCAGAAAGATCTTGTGACGACATTATATTCCATGTACGCATGACCCCGAAAGAATAAACAAAACGAGCGTGATGTGGTATCAAGAAAGCCTTTCGATGGTGTCGTACTTGAGATGGGAAGAAAAGAAGAAGGTATCGACGAAACGAGTGACACGCAAGAGGGCGAAAATCAGATTTAGAGTGTCCGTTTCGGTCCGTTCGGGTGCAATACTGGTGCGCTCACAAAGTCCTACTGCTCACAGTGCGGTTAATGTACGGCGCACAGACATTGGGGTCGTGGTAAGCAGAAGGATCCTCGGTGAGGAAACCCATCTTGACACCTTCCAGGTAGGACCTAGAGTAACGGCGCATCGGCGATCGGTCGTCTCATGAAATCGCAATGACATACCATTGCCGAGCCAGCGCAGTTCCGTTCGTCATGGCCGAAATCTCGGTTCTAAAG
>JBBPTO010000361.1:0-33380 GCA_038094155.1 Pulveroboletus cf. aberrans | reverse complement strand
CATACATACATGTATATCTGCACTATGAGCCATGGCCACACAATACCAGTTGACATCTTGATTAAATGATGGTTCAAAACAGTGGTTAAAAAACAAACTACCTGCCCCATGAAATGATGTAATAATTCTTGGATGCCCAGCAACATTGGCTGCATGATATGATTTTGTTGATGCAAAATGAATGAGATGTTGATGAACTGCATGTTCATGTCAAGCATGGATTCATCATACAGATGGCCTATGGACCAAACATCAAGACTGGCCTCACTAGAAGGGCCCCCACCAGTTGAGATGACCACTTATGCAAGCCACATGGTTGCTGGGCAAAATGAAATTGTGTGGAAAGGGTTGAAAGAAGGCAGTGGGAAGTGTAGAGGGCACTGGTACAGGAGACCTGGACAACACTGACAAACAGTATGGCAGCAAAGTGATCACATGCACACATGAAGCCCTGGGCAGGTAGTCAGTAGAAAATGGCCAAGACCAGGACTCACTGGATGAGACCCAGAGCATGCCACTGGAAGGGGAGAACTGGAGGTCGAGCAGCAGGAGCAGTGAGCTCAGATGGCGCTGCAGCCGATGAACACAAGTCAGCAGAGTACCCAATGACAAGGACGAGCACATGGACTGTATCATGCAGTGACCGAGACGATGACGGCGAGACAACGAAGTTGAGACCATCGGAAGACCCTGTGAGCATGCCAGGCTACGACAAGCCCACAGAGCCGTCCGACCAGCCTGAGCGCACGGAGGAAAGGGCTGGCGAGTCAATGGATGTGGCGAGGGTTGATAACACAGGAGCGGGTGTCGAGGAAGTCGAGGGCAGGTCGAAGATGACACGGTGACGCACCAGAACGTGCGGATCGAGGGGGAGAGAACAAGTACGAGGGTGCGTGCACGATCGACGTCGACGGAAAACGCATCGCATGGGGTGGTGAATACGCACCTGAAGAACCCCTCGAGTCACCCACACCATCCGACAGGCCTGGGCCACAACAGAATGAATCCCGAACATCGATGTCATTGATACCGGAGCTGATGCGAGCGTTTCGGGAGCGTCGAGTGGGGCGAAAACCCGAATAATCGACTTGATGAGCCCCAGCAGGCAGGAACAAAGACCGGGAGTACTAGGAGGAAGAAGACTCACCAGAGAAGGCTTGAGACGACCCAAGCGCTGGAGCGGACGCGACGGGAGTGTCCAGTCATGACGGGGACTCGAGGAAGATGCTGAAGAAACCACTGGACGCGTCGGAACGTCAGCGCAGTGTGCCACAGCCAGCAGAGATGAAGAACGTACCTGCATAACATCGAGGAGCAGGAACCGACCTGGAGGACCTAGGCAGCGGACCGCGCATACAAGACAACGTCCAGCGTACCAGGAGGCTGCCCAGGTGATCGGGTCGAGCCGGGAGACGACGGCGGCGATCGGAAATGCCAGAATAGTGGGAATGGCGTCGTAACGAATGTGAGCCGATGTGGAAAGGATGGCGCAACGAGCGGCGCACGACGCAACTCGAAACGAGTGGAAACGCGGCCGCTAGCTGGTGAGAAGGCGGACCAGCCCAATCACGACATGCGTACCCGCGCAGTTGCCTAGTCCTCATTACCTGATGACAGCGCCACAAACCATTTGCCCACAGAAAGCAAACTCTTCACTGCTTGCAACAGCGATCCTCATGCTCAGCCCTCTAAGCAGCCAGGGCATCTAAAAGAGATTGTCCCCTTGTTCTGGCCACCCATGCACTCCTGGATTTGGCCACTCCGAATAAGCACAACGACCTCCCTCTCGACTGCTTCGGTTGTCCAACCAAACAGTGACGCCATGCAATCTAGATGGGTTGTCTTGAATGGTTGAAAGGGGAGCATGACAGCCATGCTCCTGACGTGCGAAGTGACCTTGCTCACACGGGAGCACAGATGCGTGTCTGTGGAATGTCTCGCCTGTTTCCAATCGTTGTCAATGGATCACACGAGGACATCACACCGAACGCCTGGAGAGGACCTCAAGCATGATGTTGAAATCGCTGGGCATGCGTGCTCGCATAGGATTGCAACCACGCATTTCTTGCTCTGCGTGTGCAGAGAAGACAAGCTTTCCGCCTAATCGCCGAGTTGGTCTGGAGGACAGAGGCGCAAGAACAGCGGGGCTGCCTCTTCGTAGCTGCCTTGTCTAAGATGCGAGAGACCCATGACAAACTTGAGAGCTGAGCGGGTGGAGGAATCACCTGCCTCGGACAGCATGTCCTGCAAGCCACCAGCGGCCTTAAGTTGTTTCAGGCTCTTCAAAGGGTCTCACAAACCATGCGTTGTTAGAGCTCACGGTGGGTGTGTGTTCGGCGGGTAGTCTGAACCTTCAGAAATCCCGTTCTTAACGAGCACACCGCGGCGGCCTTCTGTTACCCAGTGAACCCGTAAAAAAACTGGGGGTGATAACATCCTGTTTGGATCAGGTCGTTTCGCAGTTCTGAGTAGTCAACGCTGGCCAACAAGGAGACGACGAAAGATCGCATGAAGACGAGTGTGGGAAAAGCCACATGGACGAGAATTTTGACATCGGAGAAGACCGTGCCAAGCAAGACAACTTGAACTTTGGTTAAAATGTGCAGCCACCCTCGCGCTCCCACAGCTATACACCCCACCCCATCGGATGTGCTGAGAGCTCCGACAGCGCGCGACCGCGCTTCGTTGAGTACCGCATGCCTTAACACCCTACCTATCCTCGCAAATGCGGGCGTGCTGCATTAGCTTCTTTACCACTCGACGAAGAGCTCGTCTTCCCTGCGCGCGTTTTTCTTTTGCAGCAGAAAAAACCCGCGGCGCACTGGCCCTTGGCAACTCACTCGCCGCGTGTGTGGCTGTGGGGTGGCGCTCAGTCGATTCGCATGGGGGGCGCTCGGGTGCGGGGGATGAGGTGCGCGTCTGCTCTACTGGCAGCTTTGTGAGCTGATGCCATCGGCTAGAAACCTACTCAGGTCATTGCGAGCTGGCGAGCGGCCTGCCAGGTGGAGCTGCTTGCCCGCAGCAGCGGTGGGATGTGACTCGCAGGGATGCGGGGCTTTTCTTGCGCTTTATTGGGGTGCTGGGGGCTCATTGGTCGGTGAGGTGGGTCCGCCACCCTACATGCGGATAGCCTGATGGAGTTTTAAGCCAAAGTGGTCGATGCGATACGATCACTCAATCAGATTCAGCGGCGCTGTCTTGACATTAGCGTGCGCTATTGCTGCTGCAGCCCTCAACTCGGGCCTTGGCGACGCAGTGGTTGCTGATGACAAACTAGTTGCGTTCACGCGGTTGTTGCATTCAGGATTCAAGCATCTTGGTCTGGCATCTGACCCACTCAGGCTGTGATCTTCCGACCACAAGAGAAGCGTTCGAATGCCTGGAAAGTCCATTTGAGAAGAGTGCAACTGTGACAAAGACTAAGTTACCTTCGATGAATCACCCATGTGGTGAAATTGACGAAGGCCTTCTTAACAGCATGATTGTGATTATTCCGCAATGAAATCTCCCTCGAGAGCAATGACCTGCGATCCACCATGGCTGGCACTGAGATCTGTTGCGACGATTGCAGCAGTGCGGCCATTGTCGAGTCGACTCGTCGCAACCGACATGGGAGTCCTATGCCCACCTTGACGCAATGAGGACGCCACGACGAGCCTGGGCTGTTTTCACAAGCCACAGCGCTGCACGCCGGCCCAAGGTACACACTGCGGCCTAACGGCCTGCCCCTCACGCAGCAACCTGGCATTCCCTCCCACCCATGCTGGCCTGCTCACACGTTCTCTGCGCCTACCCCTTTCGACTACAGCGGCTGGTGGGCATGGCGAACGCTCAGCCTCACCCAACCAGCTCATCCCGTGCCTTGCCGGTATGAATGCCGCGCCATCCCGTTTTTCTCGTGCCGGCCCCACGGCACATGGTGCACCCGCCCATGACCAGACAGCACATGCCGCGCATCCCTTCACGCCCCCCTCAAACTTGAAGTGGTGTTTGCACCCATGCAGCGCAGCGGAGAGGAAAATTGAAGGGAACGGTGCACCAATAAACGTGTTTTGTCCTCAGATTAACCTGTAGTTAGTAAGTAAGCTGTAGCTCGCTCACGCCAAGCCCCTGCGCACGGGCGACTTGGCCGTCTCTGGTGCTATTGCTGCCCAGTACTGCAACCTGGTCTGTTCTCGGCAGTGCGGTGGGTTCGGGCAGGAGTCAGCGCTGGGTAGTGAGCCTGTAGAATAGTTAACAGACTTGACTGGCAGTGCACCGTGGGCATGAATGCTGCCGGTGGGTCTAACGAGACAGCTAACAAATGCAGTCCCACTAGTGCCTCTTTTTGTAATGCTGTTGTATTATTAGATTCATTAAATGCAACCTTGCAATCCCGTAGCACTTGTTTCGTGCCACCTTGGCGCATTGTCCGACTACACACCCCGTCGATTGGAGTGGCCTCATCATGTTCTTCGACCTCAACGTCCCAATTGTCATTCATCAAGCTCATGGAGTCGCACAACAACCAAAGAAGGGTAAAGGAAGAAGGGCAAAGGAATGCATCCACAAGTGACCGGCACAAACTTGTTCACCCCAGCTCAAGTCGCAGCCATCGAAGCCCGCATCGATCTTCTCGTCCACTGTCGGTCTTTCTTTCCATCTCTCTGACCCATCAAACGCAGTAGGATTCACTGTCATCGCGTTGAACCAGACGGTCGGGAAGAAAATCGACCCCAAAATGCACGTTGACATCCTGAACATGCTGCTCCCCCAGCTCGAACGGAACTGGAGTCATGTTCCTGAAGTGACTGGCGATCCGCATCGACGAGGACAGCGAAAAAAAGGTTCGGTCTGGTGCGTTTCTTTCGCTGAATCACCTCTCGCACTCGGACTGATGATCCACCCCCATCAGTCACACGAGCACCAACGCCGCCATCGCCAATGCGTACGACCTCGTTGCGCTCGTGCCAACTACTTCCGCCACGTTTTCCGCGGCGTGTCTGACACATACTCGACCCTCTCCGCTGCCGGCGCACATCATCACGCTGCTGCTTACCCAACCGTGGCTCCCGTTTCATCCACACGGCCGTCAGGAACGGTGCTGTCCTTGAGATTAATTATGCTGGCGCGCTGGGCGACCTCGAGTCAAGCCACGCGGGCCTCGGGACGAGCGAAACAGGATTGAAGGTGAAATGAATGAAACTGGTGGGTGGTTGCACGTGGGGTGGTTCGAGTCGCCAATGGCAAGGGGATCGTCGTCAGCGGTAGGGTAGTCGGAGAAAGCGATCACAGAGCCCCCAGGGACGTTCAAAATTTGTACGTTCATCCTCCAATCGCTCTTCGTCGCCACTCTGATATATTTGTCGTACAGGATCGTCCTGCTGGGTCTGGCACAGAATCTGGCGCACGACGCGTCCACCATCACGCCCAGATCTCCTGTTTTGTGAGTACATGAGCATGTTGAGCTTCACTGTTTTGGCGTTGCCAACTTATCCTTATCTTCTGTTCAGAGACGTGCAAAGTGTACCCTGCTATCCTCTCTGAACCCAGAGCAGTGGTGCCGACGTTACGTGGCAAGACCGCCAAACCAACAGAGACTGGGGTCAATGAGGCCCATGCCCGGTCGCCCACCGCAGACTGACCAACTTGACAAACACTGCCGTGACTCTGATGCAGACCCGGCCGGATTGGCAACGACGTCTGATCGTGCGACGGCAATGGCTGCTGCCACAGCCCTTGAGATTGCGATGCTGCCTACGGTGCACCAGTGCGGGAAAGGAAGAAAAAGAAGGGTGGCGTCGGTGAGAGGTAGTTAGTTTATCCATCATATGAGGTGCTGAGATTGTGTTGTGATGACGTTGTTGTACCCTTGTCAAAAACCATAGTGTGTGGCAGTTTCCATACCAATGACCCCACTGGCCCCCATGATACAAGTAAACGATGGGTGAACGGCCCAATGAAGTACTTAGAAGCCATGAAAGGACGCAAGATGATCTAAGAAAATGAAGAATGGATTGATCATTGTTGGCTTCGATGGTCTCGACAGCATGGGCGCAACCTTGGACGAGGTAAGCGCAGTTATCTGTACTTTAATGTCCTTGGTCGAGTTCTTCCAGTCATTCACATCTCTCTCGCACACCCCACTCGCATCGATGCACGTCATTTATTTCCTACTCAATGTCACAACTAACTTGAAGCGATGGTGTCAGATGGAGTTCGACGACCTAATATCTATTGGGTTAAGACTGGGCAAACTTTGCAGTGGTAAGCTTCGTGCGCTTCTTGCTCCCTCCAACGTCAGCACCGCCGTCTAGAAATGAAGCCGTTACTAGAGAGTCGAGACTCCTTCCGGTGCTAAGAGACCGACCTTCAGAGTTTCTAGCACGCTTTGGCACAACAGATTGAGGGGGTCGAGGCTCAGTCTCCTTTTGCAAAGATTTCCTCGGGGAGCGCCTTGTTGAAGGGGATACGTGAGGGGACGGTTCAGCCTGAGAGGGCTGCGGGGTTTCTTCAGGTGCAGTTGAAGAAAGACCTTCGCTATTTTGACCACCTGAGTCGGCTGCCCCGTTTTTACCACCAACGGCAGAATGATCGTTTTCGCCGTCTGGTTCCTCTGTTTCGGGTGAAGAAACTGCGGGAACCTTCTTGGAAATTTGTGGGAGTAAACGTTTATGGCCGGAACGACCACCCCGAACTTTTTTCTGGCCTTTCGGCAGAAAATTCTTCGCCTCACAGCCCCGAAGAACGATATGGAGGCTCTCTGTGTCAGAACTCTCTGACTCCTCAATCTCATCGTCTCCCTCGCCATTTGAAATGCTTCGCCGTTTTCGGTAAGAGTTCTGTTCCATTGCCTACGCAGATAGTTTAACTTGGATGTAATATAGCCGAGCAAGCACTTACTTGAACGAGTGCTTTCAGCGCTTCTTGCACTCCATTGTTTATCGCAGGGCATTTCGATGCATCCTTAGAGGAATCCTGCCAGGCTGAGGGGGTTTTTTCAATCATACATACGATTTTCTGCACTATGGTTTGATCTGCGAGCCTTGCGTGATAAGTCTTCCAAGAGGAGAACAAATCGGCGATGACAAAATCCTCGGCAGTAAGTTCATCCGGAAGAGGGATTTGATCAGGGAAGGTGAATCCGATCTCCTTCGATGAGTTGGACCTGACAAAGATCAAGGTCTTGTTAAGGTATGGCGTGAGACAAGCAGCAAGCGTAGATCGCAGAAGAGAAGCACAGGGAACTGATTCAATGAGAGCTTCGCGATACTCTGCTATAATGTTATATTCCAACACAGCTGCGCCTGCAATATTTGGGAATTCTCGGGTACGTGAGCGGCTGTGAATGCCTTGCCAGTTCCAGGACGAGTGCAAAAGGAGATTTCCCCCCTGAATAGAAAGGTTACGCTTCATTCTAAAAGGAACTGGATCTTTGGCTTTGCATGCAGCCATCATCGCCTTTGTCAAAGAATCCCATTCAGCCTGCAAGGCCTTGGTCTGCACTTCTTGCTCGGAAGGTTGCTTTGACCGTTTGGAACGTAGCGTCATCCCGACAGTCTCATCAGAATCTGGAGCCTTCTCCGTGGGCAAAACCAAAGCCAATTCTTTGATGCTTTGAACGCGCTGAGTATGCTTCCCAACGTAGGTGCTTAGTTCAATCTCCAGGGCTAGGCAAACCCCGTAGTTGTTAGCCACCGTAGAAAGAAGCTGCGAATCAAAATATTGGGTAAGTCCACTAAAGCGTTGAGACCATTAGAGCTTTTACCAATTCACCCACAGGGGCCTTCGGATTAAGATCCTCAAGTTTATACAAAGCATGAATAGCGGTCTGCGTATAGGAAGGAGCATTGGTTATTTTGGGAAATGACGTCATATAATCCACTAGAGGATCAAACCATCGAGACATCTAATTAAACGTTTCGGTTAATCCAGTTAAAGACGCTAGGAATAGGTTTACCTCTTTCAGTACCAGTGGAATTCTGTGAAATTGTGCAGGTAGTTTGGACAATGGACTCCGAGTGAGAATTGGAAACCCATAGGTTAGACCAGTGTAGTCCAAGGAAACTAGTTTGAACTTCGCAGGAATTGAATCTAGCAAAGGGTGCAAGGAGGGGTCGATTTGTTGACGAATACTCGTCTCTTGAAGGCAAGAGCTGAGAGTTTGCCAGGAATCTGTCACATACTTCACGAATGCAGTACAATATGCCTCGTCATCCATACAGCCAAAGGCAATCAGGTCAGACTTCTGCATAACAGACTCCCAGCTGACATTAATGACGTCCAGAATGTCCTAAGCGTGATGGTTAAAATCTGAGTCGGATTAAAAGAAGTCGTTTGACTCACGGAAAGTATGGTTTGAAAGCTTGGCACCATTTTTCCCTTCTCTAACTTTTGCACCTGCTCCGTCATTGCATTTTTTTGGGAGGGGGCAAACAAAGAATCCACCGTTTCCATATCCAGGGCAACGTCAGTCAGGCAAAGTTGAAGCTTGTCCGCCATACATCGAATAGCTGCACACATCAGCTGAAAATGATGCTTGATAAGCATTGATGCTTTGAAAAGTGAACGACGACTTACTCCTCCATGAAGGCCACATAGTTCATTGCATAGCCACTGAACGTTCATTTCCGGCATTTCCAAAAAATGCGTGCTACAGTTAACCAAGATCTCTACTGCTTTGAAGGCCGAGTCTGAGTTTATAACGGCGACAAGGGGATTTGCCTTTCGCGAGGAACTGCTGTTGCGAAGGTCCTTAAGTCTCGCCGCTTTCTGGGTCGTATTTAGCGTCGCCATGAGCTGGATCTCCATAATGACCCGTTCCTCTTCCGTTTCCATATAAACGTGCTTAGTCTCATTGCGACTGAGCTCCTGAGCCAGTTCAATACCCTCGGCAAGTAATGTCGCTGCATAAAGCTTGAATAACCATAGTCAACTACGCCTTGCTAAAGAGACTTACTTTCATTGTAAACAGCCACCAACCATCGACCGTTGTACTTCAAGATACCTCCAAGCTGCTGAATCTCCCCGACGGATTCCTTGTTGTAGTATTGAATATCCTCTGGAGTTAGAGCATCGTCCGCCAATTCAGCAATTTCTGCTCTTCTTCCCTGAACTTCCAACTGCCTCCTTTTGATATCCGCAAGGTATACCTTTAGTGCTTCAAAGCGATGGCGCCCCCCTCCACATAGGATTGGAGTAGTCTCATCAGCTGAACCAGCAAATGCTAGGGCAGGTAGCTTATCAATGTCGGAGAGGTTATGCGTGAGTGACTTGGTGTCGACTAGAGTCTTCTTCAAAACCACAGGAATGACGGTTGTTTCATTGAAACGCTCCAATCCATCCTCGTGGAATGAATTTACTAGCTTCTGGATGTGCGATTGCTTGAGAGGCCTCGTGTTCCAAGTTCCAAAAACCAGCTGTTTAGAACACTCCATTAAGTCAAGCGTGGCGTAACCAAGTAGCGACTGGCGCAGTGCTCGCTGTTGATGCCATTTCTGTTGCACTTTAGGCTGAAGCTTGGCAACGATTTCAATTTCCCTGCTATCAAGCAGGAGGCTCTTGGGTTGCTGGCAACAACCTCGTGAGCTCCTTCAGTGATGGCTGATAGAGTTGTACTCACCTTTCCTGGTGCCGTTGCAACCTGTTCAGATGCTTGAGCATTCGCCTTCTTTCTGGGTGCCATGGATGAGTCTGTGAGTGGCGCAATGGTGAAGAATTTGGCAGTGTGAAACAATGGTGGAGTAGTCCGGTTAACTGGTGAATACGGTCTACACATACAAATATCGGTAGTGGCGCAGAGGCGCCAGTCCCCGACTCTGTTCTGTCACACCCGAGACACCAAGAAAGACACTTTATTATTCATGATCCATCCGATCAGTCAGCGCCATCACTGGTACCCATCAACTTTATGTACACACGAAGAGTAAAGGAATGTCCGATTGCCTACAATTCCATCGCGCCCCCCAACTCAGATGTCCCGACAACAGTTGCCTTTTTGGTAGGTGATGCCTCGTCAAACTCGTCAAACTCGTCATCAGCCTTCCACTTCCTGGATGCATTCCCTTGAGCCTTTGCTAAGGCCTCTTGGTGTATACACGAGAACCACTCGGGTTCTCGGACAAGGAATTGATTGGCCACCTAAGTGAAACAGAAGTTTTATGAGGCATAGACCACCTCGTTGAATCAAATAAGCTGAACTCACAATTTAAGGATGACCTCCGCTTCGACAATCTGCCCGTCATCCAAATTTTCATCATAGTCCACAAGACTAATTCACAAACCTTGTGAATCGAGAATATTGGGTACAGCAACCTTTTCTTCCAAGCTTCGGTTGGTCTCCAAGCAGACCACTGTACCGTCGCAAGGGGTCAGGTAGTTGATGAATGTGGAGTTCTATAGTCGAGGAAGAGAATTAGATACACTTGGCATGACCCGAGTAAGTTGAAGTCCTGCCTGAACCATTTCCCTTCGAAGCCGTATTGGCTGGGGCCTTTGCTTTCTCCACAGCTGCTTGAACTCTGGTCTTGCTAGGACTCAAGCTGCCTTCGGAGACTACGATAACAGTCAGCAAGGTAACTATAAAGACGAAGATAATACATACCTCCAAAGTCATTGAGCAAGCACTTAGGAGCAACATTCTTGTCGGTTGGGAGGCCTTGGAAAATCGGTTCGGTTAGAATGACGATTGAGTAGTGGGCTCCATGGTTGGGCTCATATTCACGCCAAAAGCGTGTAAGCTGCAGATTCTTCGTACCATCTGCAAATCTATTGAGATATTTTGAATGATAACAAAGGGAAGAAACATACCGGAAACTTTGCGGATTGCCTCACATTATTCAAAGATACGCGTCGAAGACTTTAACGCATCACGAGAGCAAGTGACTGCATCCATGGGGCAACCCTCGTCATCCTCAGTGATCTCTGTGAGCTCAATCTGAGCTCGGGCCCTTCTGAGGACTCCAACATCAAGCTGCAATGAGCATGAACCGGAGACTGCAAGATTAAAATTTAAGATAGACGTACACCCTTAGATCCGAGGTTGAGGTACAGCCTGACCTTCGAGAATAAGCCGCTGAGGTGGATTTTTGCAGGGAATCTCATCGCGAAGACCTCCCCGTGCTTTTCCACAAAATACTCTGCTGTATCACCCATAACACCCCTAAGGGGACGGGGGTTACTCTCTTTGGCCAATTCACCATACAGAGTGAGAGATGCCGCATTCGGGTGGCCAACAACACAGAGAAAGGAGCTTGTCAGTGCTGAAACGGTAATCTGAGGGGGGACAGGGCAGGCGTAGTCAGAAGAGTGGGGAGCGTGTCCGAGGTTACAGTGACCGACGAACGAGTAGAATGGGGCAGTGTGATAGTAGACATATTAAAAGTCAAAAGGCAGATAAGCGTTCAGCAAGGGAGGTCGTCGAATAGGAACCGGTGACCAAGAAACCGGAGGAGGGCCAAGCCTTATATACACATTGCAGGGTCTGAATGCGAATTTGAGTCATTGCTGGTCGAGGCTGAGAAAAGAATAGAGGAAAATGTGTGCACGACGGTTGTCGAATTTTTGGAGGATGCAAAGATCAAAGTCGTTGACATCTTGTTCCAAAACGGGCTCTCCGTTGTTGGTGTGTCCGTCGTAGCTCCAAACACTGCCGTCAGCACAGAAACGCACAGAGAAGTGATATCCACCGAAGTAGATGATGCCCACAAAGTCATACCGTGCGACGCCACCGCGGTATGGCACCAAAATAAATTTGCATGGTCCAACTGGATCGTGCTCGACGGAATCAAAAAATAGTAGTGGTGGAGATGTCTCCATAAAAATGTCAGTGGTTATTATAACTTGGCACCTGGACTGCGAATGAGACATACATGTTTTCGAGTGTCGAATCTGTTGCAAATCGCACCACAATTCAAGCCAGCGTCGGACATCCATATTCTCGTCGGACATTTCGGATCTTGATTGGTGGTCTAACCATCGCAACAGGGTACAGGGGGTGGGTGAACTGCGCAGAGGTACAGCGGCAAGTTCGATCGAGTATGTAGATTCTGAGCAGGAATAGATGATCTTGAAAGCATGGCTTTCTGAGGGAAGTAAACGATCAAGGATGGAAGCACAGCAAGCGCCGACTTGACCAGTCCGCGGGAATGCTCCAGAGTCAAGCGAGTTCAGCCGGTCCCGGAATTCATCTCGAAGTCTGTCAAACAAATTCTGGTCAAACAAATTGATGTCGTCCTCAAGAAGGATCTCGTACGCTCGAGTTTTCTAAGATCGGTCAGATCCCGCCATCCTTTCCTCTCGGAGATGTCTGTGGCACGATAAGCATAGAAAAGAACCATGAATATACTGTTGAGGAGGCTGTGACATTAGTCTTCATAGACTTGGAGCACGATGCTCTGATACATTTTCTCCCTTACATCTAGGGCTTTCATTCGCTTCCTGGAAGGGTTGATAACAGCGGACGGACCTTCATGTTCAACTCCAGTGTCATCATTTACTGCAGTGATAGGTAGCTTCCTTTTACTCACCGGATTGGGTACTGTTGAGCCAAGTTCATCGAGAATAGGTTTGGAGTGAACAAATTCTATTGACCGCTCCGCTTCTGCGTCGGGCACGGGCATCATACTACCAGAACGTAAGCCATGTGCAATGTAAGTATTATTTTCTAGTGCTTGAAATCGCCGTACTTTAGTCAAGAGATCTGCAGATAGCAGTTTGTTGAGTTGTTCTAGTGTCACTGGTTGGATCAAAAAAAAAGATCTTCTCGGGACCTTGGGCGCGAAGTAGCCACATAAACAGCGAATCCACCATCAGATAAATCAACCAATACCTTGGGCAACATTTTCCCGCTGAACGGAATGGCCTGCCACTGCGAACGCCGGTTGTATAGGGGACTGTGACCGGGAAACACGGATATTCTTTGGAGCATCCTCCATGTCAAGCAGAGTAGTGAACATCCATGTTACCGGAGTGATGGGAAAATAAGACTTTGGAAGACCAGGGATTTCAACTTTGCTCATTACCAAATATGTCAAAACTCGATGATACCCAATAAGGCAAGCTGGGAACCAGCGACACGGCAGTCCTCGAGATTCCGTGATATAACGTCGTGCCGGTCCTCTGATGTCACGGTCATGGCTCGTCTACCCGATGAGCATATAATCGATATAATATAGTCCTACTATCCAAACTCCTTATGTAGATACTCGAATATATAAATCAACATTTTATATGGGAATACTGAAATCCAAGGCCCACCTAGTGTTGCCACAGCTTCGGCTCCGAGCTGACTATTAACTGTAGCCAGGCACCAGTTTTCCGAGCCACCAGGGAACTGGACCGGATATGGCAGGTGCAGTTTCCAAGCCGCAGGTTCAGTTTCCATGCCACAGTTAATCAGCTAGACTGGCCCTGGCCGGGGCTGCCAAGTCACGAAGATGCTGGGAATTCGCAATGGAGCTTGCTTTTGATGTACTCTATGTAGTAGTTAGTACAGTAATGTGTTGGTACTAATCAGCAATTAACTCCTCCTCGAGCTTGTTGTGAATAATGTACATGTACTCTTTCAGTGCATTTTTGTGGTCCTGTGGGGCTGTGTGAGTAAATGGCAGCATGTATGCACACATGAGGGACACACCTCAGACCTTGGTTTTTTAGATGGAATTGTTGGTGGTGTGCATCTGTGCATCGAGCTCTTTGTACTTTTGGACATACTTGGGTTGGGTGACATGCTTCTTCTTTTGGGAAGGAGGCTGGGCATCCCTGTCCATGTCCACCTTGGCCCCCTCAACATAGGCAGCCTCAACAGACATGAGACCATGGAGATTGAGGCACATTTGAGCTTGATGCCAGGGACAGATTTGGTGGAGATCTGAGCCACCTATGGGTTCATGCATCTGAGAAGACCTCTGGCTTGATGCACAATGCCTTGATCCTGAATGGGCCCTTGCAGTAAAAGGTGAGGACCTTGGTCAAAGGGACAATGTTGCTTGCCATGTAAGACCACAGTGAGCTCGACATCCTTGTCCTGCCTGCTCTTGAAGCAGTCCCAGGAGATCTTGATCAAGTAGTGTATCATGTCATGAATATGAAACTTACAGATGCAGAAGGTGGGGCTGAGATATGCACAGGTAAAGGTGATTCCCAGGTAATGTGCATGTCTTGGTTGAGGGTTGTAGTGAGAGGTTTGCCATCAAGGGCTGCTTGTATGCATGTGTGAACAGATGGAAAGTGAGTCATGTCACCCACAAGCTTGATGATGTTGATCTGATCAATGGAAAGACCAGAATTTGTGAGGGCTTGTTGAAGAGATGGTGATCTGGTTGAGGAGGGGTGTAAGAGTGATGGTGAGGGGTTTGCCATCAAGAGATGTCATGGAAGGTGAGAACATGGATTGTTTGACTCATGAGCTCCACCACATTGACCTGGCTGATAGAGAGACCAGAATCTGTGAGAGCTTGTAGAAGAGGGTGGCAATGAAATCAAAGAGGGGCATGGGGAGCTCCATGGGTGTCACAAGAGCTTGGAGAGGGGCATAGTTGATGTTGCAATTGCTGAGATGCTTGTCATAGCAACAAAAGGATATTGCATGAGCTCTTTGGTTTTGGCAAGTTGATTTGGTTGAATAGATGTGCCCCTCAGTGAAATGATATCTAGGTGAATGTGATTAGACCTGATTGATCAACATGACAAATGAGGGAATATCTCTGTGCAGATGTGGACATTGATGTCACTGAAGATATATTGAAAAGGCACTTTTCATAGTCAAGGAGGTGCTTGAGCTGTTCAATGGTGTTTCTAAAGTTGGAGGTCTTCTGCATCTTGGCAGGCTTGCCACTGGTGCACTGCTCAGGACCAAAGGTGATGAGAGATCTAGGGGATGTCAAAAAGGAAAGGGAAGGATAGAGAACACATGATGCGGCCCAATTGGAGACTTGATGATGTCAATGCCATGGCCCATACTAGAGTGTACCTTGTTCAAGTTCATCACAAACATATGTAAATTGAACCTTAGAATACATGGGTAACTCAACAGAAATGTCAAGAAGCTAGTATTGAGAATACAAAAAAGAAAAACAAGTGTGACAAATCAAGTCAGTTGCTCTGATCCATCACCCTCTTTTTTCATGATAAGTACTATAGCTGTGTTTATCACATTGTCCAACTGAGAATCATCAACAAGCCTTCCAAGTAAATCTTCTCTGTCTTGCTTGTCTGTTCCAATCATGTTGCTCTCCAACAAAACCAAACCTTGCATGAAGTTCAACCACTGTTTCTTGAGAAAGAATTTAGTCATCTGCAGTGCCTCCATTATTGTTAGGCAACAATGTAAAGTAGCTAAAGGACTCAGAATGAAGCCCTAAGCAAATATATAGGGTGTGAGTATAGGTCTCAACCCAGAGAATTGCAAAGAGAATGAAAGAGGGCTATAAGAATGGCTCATTGATTGTTTACAGGACACTGAAAAACTGAGTCTGGCTTTCTCCTGTTCAGCAGGGCTGGAAAACCAACTTGGTGTTGCAGGACTAGGACAGAAATGGAGGAAACTGAAGGGGAACTGGCTTAGGATTGGTACTGAATGGAACTAGATGGCTTGCATGGTGGTGGTGGGGGAACACATCTCTAATTTAGATATACCTGAATGATATATAACAAGAGAAACACAAAAGAAGGCTATTTGACTCTAAAAGAATGGATCAGATGTGTGGAAAAGTGATCTGGTGTGCAGGAATCTGGTATCCAATGGACTGGATGGGTATTCTGTGTGCATGAGTCCGGGTCCAGTACATTGAATTGAAAGGAAACAGTAGACAAACAGTAGACAGATCAAAAACTGACCTTCAGACAACTACCAGATCAACTCGGATCAGGATAGACAATAGTGCAGAGTGGTCTTGAATTGATTGGAGTGCAGGATAGGAACTAGAGATGGCTAGGGATGACCAGATATCACTGAAGAAACCTGTACTTTTCTACAATGATTCCATCATTTTGTCATTGTTTCCATGCTCAACAAGAAAACTCACTCAGATGGCACTGAGAAAGCTTATATTAGAAGATAATCCAATGCAATATGAAAGAGTATTGGATATGATGCACAGAAAACCTACCAGAATGTGACCAGGTTAGTGTTCTTGATGACATAACCACTGAGGTATGCATTTAGTTCTAACTCAATGCTGTGCATTGAGGCTATTGCTATGGGTTCAGCTGGGTTGGGTACAATGAGATTCACATTGATTGTAATCCCATAGAGCTCTGCAAGGGACTGTGGTTGCTAAGATTGCCTGGGTGTGGATTGAGCATTAGAGTCACCTTTAGAAGGACATTGTCTTGCTGCTGCATTCATCTGGGCATGGTATTCCATCATCTGAATTGAGTGCAGTGAAAAAGTAAACATGGTAGAATGATCTGATGTACTTACAGTCTGTGACACTATCTCCCACACCATGTCCTGCTTTTCAGACTTCCAATGTGACATGATATGTGTTAGACAGACATGTGGGTCAATGACTAGATAATGGTGATAAGGTAACAATTGACAGCTATTACAAGATGATCAACTTATGCATGGTGATGATATAAGCACTTGAATAACCTAAATGGGCATAGTACTTGTCTGTCCATTGCAAGCCAGGATGAATGAAAGGCCTGCAATGAGGAACAAGGTCAGACATGCACTGCCATGAAGCAACAAACAGTTCAAAGCTGGAAACTACCATATCAAGCATTAGCAAAGTCTCTGACAAGATCTTGCTCTGTGCACAGTGAGATATCTGCAGGGAATTAGAGATCAGTATGTAGTTGTGATCTGTGATTCAGAGAGTGACTTACCTTGAGGACCAACTCCACATCATGAAGTATCAGCCAGTCTATGTCACCAAGGCTGAATTCAGCAATATCATGCTGAGTGGGCAAGGTGAAGAAGTGGTTGACAGGCTAGTAAGGAAGACTTTAAGATATGACTCTAGTTGACAGAATACACATACTAGTTGTAACACACAGGGGTGATTAATCATGAGATAGATAGAGTTCCAACATGATTTGCAGTCCAAAATAAGCTTCAGATCTGGAATGTCTGTATGGTTCCCATCAGCTTCGAGCCAGAGTCCCATCTTGTTTTCATTCTTGATTGTTGCATGAAAGGCTAGACGACAGAAGTTGGGCACATGCATACAGTGAATGACAGTGCAACTGTGTTTGATGGAATCTCATTTGAGTCTTTCAATGCATTTTTTCTTGACAATCACATTGCAAAGATGGTTGACCCATGCTTCCACAGCTATAGTGGAGAAATCTGCCATTCTGTAGTTGTCAGTGGCATGTTTTGCACACATGTTGAGGAGGTGGGGTAGACAGATGAGTCAGCATTCTCTGGAATCAAAATGGACATCATGGGTAGTGAGGAGCATAGAAAGATGATGCATAGTGGTATCATTGTTTGTGGCAGCATCCATTGTGAAGTGGCCAATCTATCAGAGTTTATCATAGCAGTAGGAAAGTATTGATGATGGCACTCACCTTATGTAGGATCCTGGTCTGGTTGAAGATCTGGAAAATCTTTGCAGCTATGTTCTTGCCAGCATGATTCTCCAGTAGATAATGAAACATGATGAGCATTGTCTTGAGTTGTAATGCTGATCCTGGCAGTTTGATGATCCAGTGAGTGGTGATGGCCAGAAATGACTAACAGCCAATGTCTGACCATATGTTTGCAGTACATGATATCCTACCAAGTGCATTCTATGGCATGCATGCAGAGACATACTTAGCAGGCTTCCATAGTTGTATAAATTTTTGAAATACTCACCTGTAGGTCCTGTTTCACCACTTTGAAATACTCCTTCCATGCCTGAAGGATAAGTTCACACATCTTGGTTCATTTTGGGATATCCAAGTTTTGAAGGGTTAGTCAAAGAATGAGTAACAGTTTGCAGAATTCAGGACATTCAAAAACATTGATAGACTGTTGGATACATTGAATGTAAGATTGGATTGATGTAAACATATGTAAGACATACCTGATTATCCACAGCAATGAATTCAATGAGGAAATGTTGGAATGCTGCTGTGGAATACACCAGTAGTTTATCATGTAAGAATAGTCCCTCACTGTGAACCTGCAGCCAGTGGTCATCCAGTATGGGGATTGGAGGGGATGGAAGGTTGCAGATTGAAATCCTGGATTTTTGAAGAGTTTCATGTAATATCTTGAAGGTATATCCCATGCTTAAGATGAGATTGATGTTCTTAAGAAAGATAGGCCAGCCATGTTCTCAGCTTGCTCAAGGAACTTGAGTGAATGATGCTTCTCAAGGTGTGAGCAAAGCCCAGAATTTCCTGTTGTTGCACTGTAAATCCATTTGCAGTCAGCAGGAAAGTTCTTGAAATGGTTTTTCTTCAGCTTCCTATGGGAAATGTTAATGTAAGCTGACAATTGGCTGATTGCATGTTCAGCATACTTGCACAGTAGGCACATTGTCAACTCCTTTGCATGCTTTTCAAAGAACTGGTAGATGTTGGAGGCTTGAAGTCTGTCTCTGTCTGATCGTGCTGACTTCGAAGGGTCTACAGAGTTATTAATAGATAATGTCTGTATTGTATTTTAAATGGACTGGGCAGTAGTGCATGGCACATATGAGAGACCCTGGCCTGGGGAATTTCCTCTTCATTGTTATTGTCTTTATCTGGATTCAAATCAGCATCTATGTCAATGAACTCTCCCTCATGTGGAATTGAACTGGCTTGAGGAACACATGCACATGGAATGGCATTCACAGTAGTCATGTAAGATTCTTGGATCACAGTGTTCTGAGGTACAGGGTCACTAGCCTTGAAGTCTTCATGCAAGTACTGTCAAGGAGGATGGTGAATGCAGGGACCAAGGCATTCTTGGTCATAGAGACCTGAAACAGCTGATAGATGGGAAGGGAAGTCATGAATAGCTGTCTGGAGATGAGGTGGCATTTCTCACCGGGAGGTCAGACTACTTGCTTCCTACCTAAATTTATTGTTCTGTGTCAGACCAATCTTAGATCAAAATTTGGAGTGATGAATAGTCACAAACATAACTCATTACATATAAAATAACATCAGAACAAATTGAATATTGAGTCAAGTAGCAGAAATAACAATGTCACAGATGAACACATACAAAAGTTTAGCAAAAAACAAGGGCAGCAATCTATGGTTTACCAGCTTGTGATCTTAGCCTCCATGATCCTGTCCACAAGTGATATGCTTGTTGCTAGAGTTACCAGCTGAGATAGAGGGAGCTGGCCCTGATGGGGTGGAGGTGGAGGTGACATTGTTGGGGTGGGAATGCTTCTTCCCTCTGAAGATGTTCTTGAATCATTGCAAATAGTGATCATGCATGATTACAGCCCTTGCATCTACAAGAGCAGTTGAAAAATGATTCCACAAGGCAGTGATAGTAATGGGATGGTGAAGACTGTTATGATTGACCCCTTTTTCCTCTTATCACTTACATACACATGGGTATCAGTCCCAATCTAGATGTTCTTTTCTTTTCATTGCTGACTACAATACTCTAACTCATCATCCGACTTTGATCGCATTCCATGTGATTCCACTTGCTTTGTCAGCAACTCCATCCCTGTCTATATAAACTTGTCACTTTGTACTGGTATCCTTAAGCTAGACCTCCCTTTTGTGTAGCACAATACACTGGGTCTTTGCTCACCATAGCCCTAGTCCCTCGTTGGAAATTCCTCTGCTCTTTGAGACTTCATAGTGTTCTTGAAGCTATGCTGTTCTAAGGGAAACCTCTTGTTCACCTCAAGACGATCGATCTCAGAGGCAGTCTTCTCTTTGACATTCAATCGTTGAGACAGAGCAAGCAGAAAGCCTTGTTTTCCTAGAACTCTTACACTTCATCCTCATAGAATGCCCAGCTGCGTTCTCCTTCATCCTTGTATTCCTAGACCCTCTCTAAGGGCTATGCCTATCTCTACCTGGGGTAGTTGTAATAAAGACTGGTGTTTGCTTCTTCACTGCTATAGGCAGCAGCTTCTTGGCAAAACTGAATCATAAAGGATCTTATCTGATTAAGACCCCTGTTTATTACCATCTTGATGTGCTCTATCTTTGCCACATTTTCCAGAAAGACCTATTATATCCATTAGTCAAAGAATCGTGATAATTGAAATTAAACATACTTCATGTGCTCTCCATCCTGTTTATTTGACATTGTTACTATCAACAACTATGCTGTCACCATTGGGTGCTTTCAATCAAATATAGTAGCCAACACAATGGCTTTGTGCTCATACTGGATAGAGGGATACAAGAGAATCCTTTTGGTTGTCCCAGAGAAGCTCTATCAGTCAAGGTAGGTGAGAAAGGCTTAGGGAAAGAGACTCAAGACTTTTCTGAGATCTTGGGATGCTGCATTCACTATTCTTATATACATACAATCTACTCTAGGGCAGGGATGTATGTATCAGATCATGCAGTGCTGAATTATTATATAAGGGAACCAACAAGGTCATGTGACCATGATGTAATGCATCTGATTTTCATTGGTAGCTATGGCAGTTATATTACCATTGGTCAAGATAAGAGGAAATATCACTATTGGCCCTGCCTTATATATCCATACAGCCATGTTGGGTGATGTTGGAGGGCTTATCTGGGAGCTGTGTCATTACAGGTCCAGACTCCTAATGTCATCATTGGCTGTGCATGGTCTAGGCTGGGTGATGTGCTTAGTCATGTTACCAAGTCACATGAGGGGTCACATGCACATGGACTCTGGCTTGCTGCCACTATGCCAGTCATGTGATCAACCCTTAGCTAAATACAAAAGAGGAAAGTCAAAGAAAAAAGAAAGGAAAAATTGTGATAGGTGGTGACTTAGGTTAACATAGTGTTGTAGCACTACCCCCCTTCTATAGTTGAACTCTGGGTGAACTTTGGACAGTATTGGCATCCAACATTATTAGAAGCTAATGTCAAGTGTTGATGTTGAGGTGGTTTTGACCTGCATCAGGAAAGACCATCAGGTTGTCATAATTGTGCCAACCTAATTGTGTGATGAAATTGTATGTGCTCATGTTACACAGCCTTCATGGGGCAGAGGAGTGTGCACAATGAAAGTCTCAGATCACACTCTGGGCATTTAGGAGAAGATTGGTATCAGGCTTCCAGGTCTGATCAGTTTTGGCATAGCCTTTCCAGTATATCAAGGACTGAAGCTGGCCATGAAAGAGGTGGGAGTCAATCAGGTAGTCCACTTTATACTTCTGGTGACCTTCATCTGAGACAACAGCTGGAAGGGGCTTATCAACTGGCTGGTTTGGGAGGCGCTTCCAGTAGGGCTTCATTTGGAAGATGTTAATGATGGAATGGATGCAGACTGAGGAGGAAAGACACAGCTCAACTGCATTGGTGCCCACCATCTTGACCACTTCATATGATCCAATCCATTGCTCCAATAGCTTCAGGGATACACACATCTTGCATATGTTCAAGTGCTCTGTGGAGAGCCAGACTGTGTCCTGCATGGAAATCTGACATTCATTCTTGAGCTGAAAAAGAAGATGCCCATTGAACAACTGTGCAGTGGCCTGTCTTGGAAATTTGCAATCATTCTTACATATTTATGAACACTTACTTTTTCTGAGGAACTGGACTATGAATACTTGTGTTTCCTGCTTCTATCCCTCCACACTGAAGCCTGTCAAAATCTCTCAGTCATTTCCACTGCCATTATACATGATCTGAACCTTTGTGCAACCTTGGACACCTTGGACACTAGTTTACCACCTTTGCCACTATCTTCTTGTATATCATTACCATTGACCGCTGTAAAACAGCAAAAGGACTCTGGAGTGTAGTCCTCAGCAAGAAATAGGTGTGTGAGTGTGTATCTCGACCCAAGGGGATTGCAAAGAGAGGAAAAGGAAAAGAATAGAACTGTAGGAATGGCTCACTAAATGTCCACAGGACACTGGAAAACTCGAGTCTGGCTTTCCCCCATTCAGTAGGGCTAGGAAATCAACTATACTTGCAGGACTTGCAGGGAAACTTGAAGGGAAAAGTAGGAAAAGGCTTAGGGAATCGGACTTAGAGGCTTAGGAATGGTGGTGGTAACTTGCACACTGTCTAGGGACAAAGTCCTAGGTACAAAAGTCTAATCTGGGCATACCTGAATGATGTACAGTAAAGGAAACATAGAAAGGGCAAAAACCCGACCGAACCTGGAGCATGGGAACACTGGTACTGGTGTGCGGGAACTCAGATCCGGACATCAGGTTCAAAACTAACCTTTGGACTTCAACTGGCTTGACTTGGGTTGGAACAAACAGCAGCAGAACAATCTCGGGTTTGGTAGGAGCGCTGGATAGGGGCTATCGGACCGTGGGAAAAGACTGGATATCACTGTAGGGAACTCCTGTTTCCTACACCGCTTCAGTTTTCTCTTCCAATATCTCACAAGTGCTGGGTGTGGTGAAGTCAATGAAGACAGGTCCAGATTTATGCAGTTGTCAACAATATCATGCAGCCCCATTGAAGGTGCCATCCTCTCCTGCTCAGCAAATGTAAGTAGCCTTGGCCCTCTATGTCCCTTGATGCATCTCATGGAAGCTTTGGCAGCACATGTTCTATGCATCTTTGTACTGCCATTTTACCAGTCGTCTGACAGTTAGCTTGTATTTGCCTTGCATTGACTGTACAGTAGTATACTAGCAGCACTGAGCAGTACTTCTAGGACACCTTTTGTTGTGCATTTAAACATCAAGTTTTGTATTATGCACACTTGCAAGGCTTGGAAATGTGCTCATGAATCAGGTTAACCTTCTCTGCTTGCTCAACTCCCTGCTCAAGTTATTGGAATTAGTTCTGTTGGCTATGGGCTGGCTATTACAGTTAACTGGGACAAGCTAAGCCACTGAATTGATCTTGAGAAGCTATGCTGCAGTCTAATTGAGAGTGAATCACTTACAGCTGAGTCATGGAAACACTAGGCCCACCTGGTGCCCTTAATTTCCCTCTTGATTTATCTACCTTGAAAGTCATCATTTGACTTCTGAAAGGATGCTTCATCTTAGATAGCTATAAGACCATGCTAATTTGACCCTTTAAAATCTTGAACCCTTAAACCAAGGAAGTGAACTTTTCTTTTGAGGCTATGCTTACCTTATCTTTAGGCAAGTGTAACAAAAGGTCTAGCTTTTCTACTCTAAGGGAGACCATCACCACCATTCCACCCTGATCTCCACTTAATTCTCATTGGAAAGTATCTAGAACAAGGAAACTCTTGCCACCTGTGAAATCAGACTTGCAGAAAGAACTCTTGATTTCTAGCTTGTTACAAAATTTCTCATTTCTGATACCTGAGAGTCTGAGACATCTTCAAGCTCTTCAGATTGCTTTCCTGACCTTCTGAAACCTCCTCCAATATCTCACCATGGATTCATACTCCTTGTCCTTTGGATTTCAGAATCTCAATCATGTGATCACACATATGATCCTTTGTTCATCCTTCTCTAGCAAGTCAAGTGTTATACACAAGGCATGCCATGTAACTTCCAGTCTTGCTGGTCAGACAGTGCTTCAGGTGGCTATCACCTTGCAGGACAAAATCCTGCCTTAAGCAGTGTCCACAGGTTGCTAGACCAGAAGCAAGATGAGAGGAAGGTAAGATTGTGAAGGTCAAGCTTAGAGCTTGACCGACATTCAGCACATGGTACTTATACTGTAGACTACTGTGTACAGACCAACCCATAAAAGGGAATAGGTTCAAGGGTTAATGACAATGGTTAAAGGGTAAGGCTAAAGGAGATATGAAAGCATGTCAATGAAGAGTTTAACTAAAAGGAGACATGGGATGCATCATTGAAGAACAAATGCTAGACTACAAATAGTGGAGTGGAAACAAACATATGTTGACAGTGGAAAGGATCAGGAGAATAGCCTTTGACAGGCAGAGTTGATCAGTGTCATTAACAGAGGAGTGCTGTCATGGGTATACAGGCTATAAAGCCAGCTACCTGGCTTGTGGTAATGCAGGTTGAGTCACAGGTCATGTTACAGATAACATGTGGTAGATTTTGACTTGCTGGAGATGGACAGTCTGAGGGTTATGTGCTGAAGTTACATGATCAAGGTTCTGTAATCTAAAGGATTGGAAATATGGATCCATGGTGAGATGTTGAATTGAGCTCACTGAGTTTTGAGTGCTCTAGGATGTCTTGGACATTGAAAAAAGAGAAATTTTATAACATCAAGATCTACTGCATGTGATCCCTCATGTGACCTGTGACCCAACTCATATCACCACTAATCAGGTAGCTGGCCTTGTAGTCTATATACCCATGATAGTACCCTTTCATTAATGACAATGATCAGCTCTGCCTGTCAAGAGCTATCCTTCTGATCCTTCCTGCTGTCAGATAACATTCTCTTTTGTTTCATTATTTCAGTTTAGCTTTACCCTTCATTAACATGTTCTCTGCATCTCCTTTAAAATATGCTCTTTATCAATGCACTCTCTGCATCTCCTTTTAGCTTTACTCTTTCACCACTATCATTAACCCTTAGCCCAGTTTTCTTTCAAGGGGTTGGTCTGTGCACAGTAGCCTACAGTATATAGTTCCTGTAAGCTTCTTGCTTCCAGCCTGGTAAGCTGTTATCGCTGCTCAAGGCAGAAAGTGTCCTACAAGGTGGCAGCCACCTTAAATGCTGCTTTGAGACAAGATCTGAAAGATATGTGGTGTATTCATGCACATAACATAGCTCAGACAACTCAGAACTCAACATCTTTCTTTCTTCACAACAAGAAGTGAACAAAGCTCAACAACTTGCCCATATCCTCTCCACAATCTTAAATCTTCCTTGATCTTTCACTCCTCCATTATCCACCCCACTCTGTCAAACAAAGAACATCTTCTATTGGAACCTGCAGTCCAGATCTTTTCTCTGACCCACAGCCATGTTTTTATTAAAACCCATCAAACTCAGGCTTGAATCTCTCAAGATCTACTTTGAAGATTCTGATCAAGCTGAAAACTGGCTTAATGCTATAAAGATGTACCTTACCATGAACAAAGAGGTATACACCACTGATTTCAAATGAATTGCCTTTGCCTGAAATGACCAATGAGGAAACTAATGTCTTGGATCACACTAAACCTTGAACTAGGGGACTTACTACTCTATTGAGTCACTGCTTAAGAGAAATCGAAATCTCCAAGAGAACCAGACTAGGAATGCCAGTTGGTCTTGAAAGGTTTATATACTATTTGTTTGTATGTATATGTATATGTCTACTATATCTATATATGTCTATACTCTGTATTCTACATAGCCATCTGGCTATGATATAGCCTTGAAAAGCTGATCCATGATGTGTGTAGCACTAATAAAAAGCTAAGAGATATTGGAGATTAAATACATGCATGATGCAGCAGCAAAAGGCACTGCCTTGCTGATGTATACATTAGAAGCATGTTGTATAGCCATACACTGCACAGAGATTAATAGCATGCATCTAGCATGAGGTTGATGCTGTGCCATCAAGGCATTGGGACTTTAATGTGAAAGTCCTTGTGAGTTTGATTAGATTAGATCATTGAATAAGATAAGATGAGATAAGCATTCATAACATCACCTCTCTTTTAGAATCAATGTTCCAGCAATCAGTAAGGGTTGAACAGTTGAGTGTCTTGCACAAAGATGACTGTCAGATTGCAAACAGCTTTAGAATTTCAAATGTGAAACTCATGGATGGTATTCTTAGTGCCAGCTAGGTTAGATATTGGTTTTCAAGTTTGATCTAATTCATCATAACCCTTCCAGTAAATTAGATATTTCAAGTGACATCCTTTCAGCCATGAGTTGACAATCTAATCAACTTCATAAAGGCACTCTCTATTTTCAGTGACATTAACAGCTCTGGGCTGCATGACCAGTTGGCCATCTAAAGGCTCTTTTCATGGTTTGATACATGAGATGTTTACTACCAGGTGAATTCTCATTTCACATGGCATTCTTAATTGCACTACATTATTTCCCAGTTAACTTTTTACTTTGCCATGTCAAATGGAGATTATCCATGGCAAGTCAAACTTTATTGCATTTGAAGTAAAGTGGTGCTGCACTATGATGCTTATTTGGCTGATCCTTTATTCACTTTCATGCAGAATGTAGATTATTTATGACTTCTCAGAGAACCTGATCAATTTCTTTAGTGAAAGATTCTGCTGCAGTGTTATATCTGTGACAACTCTGGTCCCTCTGGAACCAACTCTGCTCATACCTCTGGTGATAACTCACCAATTATGCACTCTCATTCCCTCAGATCTCTATATATATGATACATCATCTCTTTGTTCCTTATTTAGTTAGTTCCCACGCTCTGCACCTTTCTCCGATCCTGTGCAGCATAGCTCTGATGAACTGTGCACCTGGCACACTGCTCTGGTTATGTTTCCTCCAATCTCAGTCTTACCAATCAGATACATACATACTTACTCATCCATTTCCTCTGTAGTATATATAGTGTACAAATCCTCTGTAATGACTTCAGTCATGATATCGAATAGACTAGACATCCTCCAATACTCAGCTTGATGCCAGACTCCTGTTGAAACCCAATGGTAATCCTTCCTCTACTCTGAGTCACTCTGACTCATCTCCACACCTCCGAACCCTCTGACAAATACAGGACCATACACCGAGACTTCAATAGTGGCACACCACATAAGATGAAGCCAAGGTAATACCACTAACTCCAGAGTTCACCCACATGGCTCTAACATGCAGGAGCTTTAGAAACTCTAGATTCTATCTCCATTCATGGCATAAATGTTCTTGTTATATCAAAATGTGCTTTCTTGAAAGAGGTTTGTGAAATGACCAATGAGCAAGCTAATGCCTTGGGTCACACTAGTCCTGAACTGGAATTTACTATTACTAACTGTGTCTGCTCAAGGAGAATCTCCAAAAAAACTAGACTGGAGATGCCAGTCAATATTCAAGGGATTTATATACTGTTCAACTATATGTACATATTTGTGACTACTATAACTATCTATAGGAATATCCTGTACCCTATGGCTCTCCTTATCTAAGAACATGAGATGTGCAGCACTGATAAGAGATAAGACATATTGGAGATTAAATACATGTGTGATGGGCATGGTGATCATAATGGAAGGCACTGTCTTAGTGATGCATGGGTTAGCAGAATGTTGTACAGCCATGCACAGCATGGAGATTAAGAACACATGTTTTGGAAGCTACCATCTGTGGCCACATGTTATGCAAATGTGACATTGGGAATTTGTGGGAAAAGGGTTTGTAATAGCTTTCTGCTTTGAATTGTAAGCAAACTGTGTATTTGAAAGCCAGTCCAACCACATGTTTTGTTTTTCATTACAGAGCAGTTGGACATACTGCTGGAGAGCTTGATTTATCCATTCTGTCTGACCATCTGTTGGTGAATGGTAAGTGGTGAATAGTTTCAACTTAATTTCTAACTGTTATGTGAGAGTGATATTGGCTTACCAGGCCAGAAGCAAGATCAAAGCTTAGAGCTGGACTGACATACAGTACATGCACTTATACAATAGGCTAATACACACAGACCAATCCTACAAAAGGGAACCAGGCTAAGAGTTAATGATAGTGGTTAAAGGGTAAAGTTAAAAGAAGATGTGGAGAACACATCACAGAAGGGCATATCCTAAAGAAGACATAGGGAGCATGTTGATGAAGGAAAAAGCTAAACTAAGATAATGGAGTGGAAATGAATGTTATCTGACAGCAGGAAGAATCAGAAGGATAGCACTTGATAGGCAAAACTGATTGGTATCATTAATAAAGAAGTATCATCATGGGTATTCAGGCTACAAGGCCAGCTACCTGGGTTGTGGTGACACAGGTTGAGTCATGGGTCATGTGCAAGGTCATGTGTGGTAGATCTCAGCTTGCTGAAGATGGACAGTCAAAGGATCATTTGCTTGAATACATGATTGAGATTTCGGAATCCAAAGAAGTATAATTATAGATTCAAGGTGAGGCATTAGAGTGAACTCAGAGACTCAGAAAGAAGGCTTTAAGAGTTTGGAGATGTCTTGAGCATCAAAAACAAGGAATTTTATAATACTAACTGCTTGCATATATCTTGCATTACCTGTAATGTGAATTGGAGTTCTATTAGAGTTGTGCAGATGAACTCTGGTATAACTCCAGAACTTCAGAGTTTTTGCTGTAGAAACTTGGCTTCACCTTATATGGCGCACTCTTTTTGGGTCAGAGGATTGGAGGGTGAGTAGAAGAGTGTCATTGAGACTCAGAGTAAAGATGGAAGTATGTCAAGTACTCAAATCAATATTATGACTTAGGTATGTATAGAGTGTAACTAGGAATTAAATACCTTGGAGTTGCTATGGATTAGTAATGGCATAATGTAGTGTACAGTGGGAAGGGATGAGTAATCCTATGAAGTTGGAGAAAAACATAACTGGAGTGGCATACTGGTAATGCAGTTGCTGGTGCTGTGCTCTGCCATAAAAGGAAGCAATGTTCAGAGTTCAGGAGTTGGACAGGAGGTGGACAGGAGTTAGAGTTTGAGAAGCAGATTTGGACATTGAAATCCAGAATATGACTGGTCCACAATTGAAAACTTTTAATTAGAGTAATCCATGTGTCTTAAACATGTTGTGTAAGAATAAGGATGTGGTATCTAGCATGATTACCATTTTATTGCATGAAATAAATATAACTTCTTTGAAGAATCAGCCTACAATCACTAGAATTGAGTCATGGCTGTTTGATGGCAGTAGATCTGTGATGAAGTTGGTTGTTATCTCCTTTCATGATCCATCTGAGACTGGTAAAGGGGCTAGTTATTCAGCTGGTAGATGTGTGTTGCCCTTCATCTATGTGCATTGATTGCATCAGCATTGATTGCATCAGAATATGTAATCATCTGTGAACTTGGAGGCACCTGGCCATCAATAGTTTTTCATGACTAAGTCTAAGGTTTTAGCAATGCTGAGGTATTCTGTGACTGGCAAATCATAACATGATTAAAGGATGTCCATCAGTGTCCTTCCTTCTTTGGGTACAAACTATTGCAATTGCTGCTACACATTAACCTAAATCCCAATTTTCCCCAAATTTTCCTTTGTTTTCCCTATTACTTTTCTTTTTAGGGTTAGCTAAGGGTTGATCATGTGACCAGCATAATGGTAGCAAGCCAGAGCCTGGAAGCACATGATGACTCATGTGATCAGTCACAAGATCAATCACATGATCAAGTCTAGACCATACATAGCTGACAATGATGTCACAAGCCTAGACCATGATGACATATGTAGGTAGGCTGTGCTAGTCAATAAGGGCTTGGCCAATAGCATAAGACCTGCTTATCTCAATCAATAGCCAAGGGCCTCCAATGACACCAACAGAAACTCAATGCATCACAATGTGGTCACATGACCTTGTTGATTCTCTTTTATCATTATTTAGCATAGCATGAGCTGATACATATGTGCCTGCCCTAGAGTCGATTGTATGTATATAAGGACAGTGAATGCATGCCAATGGACTCTAGAAAAGTCCTAGGCCATTTCCTCTAGTCTTGACTTGCCTACCTGGTGGTAGAGCTCCCTTCCTATACTCCAGTACCAGCACATTGCCCTGATACAAGCTACATCTGAGTGGACTGGTCCTAGTGTAATGGCACTAGGGTTGAGATTATAAGTTTTCTTCTTACCAACCCCTCCACTCTTCAAGAGCTTTTGTCAACTTGAAAAACTCCCTGCTCTTGATTCAAATCCAAATGGGCAAGAACTACTGGAATAAGACTGGCCCTTTCAACATTCCTGGCACTTTAAGAGTCTAGCCTTATTGAAGGTCATTTTAGTTTACCTTCATCCATCTTTCTGCCTGTTGAGGATTACATCCTTGATATAGATTCTTGTATGGTGCCCTCACTGCTGGAATATCCTTCCAATTGCACATGAACTTTCCTGTGATCACAGACTTATGCAGTCCCCATGCTAGATCATTTCCATCCCCTGCCTTTCTAAAAGATCAGACATTGAATATCTAGTTGCCAGTTATAAGCATCAGCAAGTCCAAATGATGCAGAGCATCAAGATCTCTTCTTGAATTTTTGAAACCAGAGTTCTTTGGGAATTCACTTCCTTCCAACTCTCCCACCTGCTCTTGCTCTGAGAATGAGCTGTGATCTACACATAACATAGATGAGATTGCAACCTGCTCCACTGCTGAATATACAGTTGTCTGCTATTATAAATTAGAATACCATTGCTTCTGCTGAATAGTGCATGGCCAGCTATACCTGCTTTATGATACACCAGGGGCAGAGAGCACAGTAGACTCTCCTGGTTCATGTGATCACTGGTTAATATCACACCATTCCACTTGACATATCAAGTTGCTAAAGCTAGGCTGGAATCTAGTTTTCCCACTTTTGATGACTTCTTGGTTGTGTATCTGAGCAGATACTCCACTACTCAACCCATTGCTATCTTTCATGTGGGTTCCACAGGTAACTGGCTGACCTTAAAGTTCACAAATGAACAGGCAGCCAACAAAGCACTTGGATAAGATGGTAATACCCCTGAGACTGCATACATTATTCTCCTGAAGCACATCAAATGACTAATTATAGACTCACCACATGGGATATATGTGACAGTTATTGAGACAAGCAAATCAAAAAGTCAGTGCAGAGTGGGGGGGTTGAACCAGGTGGGGCCAGAAATCTGACATGTATTTCAGGTTACTTGGGTCAGTCATTTCACTTACCTCTTGCTTACTTATTTTTTTCCTTTTAAGTTCTCATTTCCCATGTGGCCTGTTGAGGCAGGGTGTTAGCATGGTTATATTGTGACCATGTTAGCTGCCACCACCACCATGACATTGCCATGCTGCCTGCACCACAATGACATGCAGACAGCACACAGTTGCCACCATGATTGTCACCACAACAGCAACGTGACATGTGGGTCACCACTGTGCCATGCCCATCATGCTGGTAGCCATTCCAGTTGTCATGTTGCTGTCATGGCAATTGTGCTGATGGTCATCCCAGCCATTGTGCATCATCATCATTCATTTGTGGCCACAGCTGAAACCCTCTGCATCATGTCATTGCCATCACCACCATGGCATTGACACTGCACTGCCATGCCTACCACACTGGTGGCCATCCCAGCCATTACAATGATCATGCTGGTAATTGCCCCAGCCATTATGTTATTATCAGACTGTGACTGTAGCCACTATCCCTGCATTTACATTGTTGCCATCACTGTCATCCTGTTGACATCACTGTTGTGTTGTGGTCACAGTCATGATCCACACATCACATTGTTGTCATGGTGTTGATGCTGTGCTGACATGCCTGTTGCTCTGGTGATCATTCTGGCTGTTATATTGCCATTGACATCATGCTATCACCATTGTCCCAATATGGCTGCCATCATGACCTGCATGATGCACTGCCATCATTATCTTGTTTTGGCCACTGTCATAACCCACATGACATGCCATCATCATTGTGGTCATTTCATGGTCATGGTTATATCACAGTCACAGTTGCAACTCTTGTGCTGCATTATCATCATTATCATGTTGTCATCACCATTGAAATCCACATGGCATGCCATTGTTATGTCATCATCATTGTGGTCACCACCCTGTTGCTATCAGCGAGTGGAGGTGGTGGCTGGACTGACAACTCATCTGAAGCTGAGGGGGCATGCATGAGTTGTAGCCAGGGCTAGTGAGAATGGGTGGGATGGTGTTGTGTGAATATGGGTGGCTGGATGACCAGCTCTAGCTGGCTTTCAGTTACAAGCCACAACTAATCAAGCTGTAGTAAGTTGAATTATGTGGTAACAGCAGCTTGGCTATGGCTTGGCTAAAATGCAGCTCAGCTATGTCTCAAGTTAGCTATAAGCTGAAGCTGTGGCAATACTAGCTCAAACAATGGACTACCACCATGAATATCTATGTTGGTGTTATCTACAGAGAATCATTTCCAACTCTTCAGGAATGTATGATCATTTATCTCTTCAGAATAAGAATAAAAGTGTTACACACACTACTAAATGTTAACCTAAGTTTCAATTTTTTCCTTTATTTTTCCATGACTTTCCTTTTTAGGATTAGCTAAGAGTTGATTATGTGACCTGGCATAGTGGCAGGAAGCCAGAGCCCAGATGCACATAACCTCTCATGTGATTGATAACATGACCACTTATGTGATGATGTCTAGATCAGCCACAGCCATGATGACATCACAGGTCTGGACCTATGATGACATAAGGTACCAGATAAGCCACACATCATCCATAGCACACAGCAGCACAATCACATAAGGCATGATCAATAGTGATAAGTCCTCTTATCTCTGACATGTCACAATGTGATCACATGACCTTTTTTATGTATAATTCAGCATAGCATGTCCTAATACATACAAGCCTGCCTTAGAGTAGATTGTACACATATAAGGATAGTAAATGCATGCCAAAGGACTTCAGAAAAGTCCTTAGCCATTGCCTCTAGACTTGCCTTGCCTACCTGGTGGTAGAGCTCCCATTCTATACTCCAGTACCAGTGTGCTGCCCTGATACAAACTACATCTAAGTGAACTGGTCCTAGTGTAATGGCACTAGGGTTGGGATCATAGAGACTTTTCTTCTGTCCAATCCCTCTACTCTTCAAGAGCTCTTGTCAACTTGAAGACTTCCCTGCTTTTGGTTTAAATCTAGACAGGCAAGGACTACCAGAATAAGACCAGACCTTCTAAATTCCCAGCACTTCAAGAGCATAGTATTACTGAAGGTTATTTCAGTCACTCTCATTCATCCTTCTGCCCATTGAGGAAAATATGCTTGGCATAGATTCTTGTGTGGCACTCTTGCTGCTGATTTATTCCCCTGAGTGCACATGAACTCCTCCTGCAATCGCAGACTTCTGCTGGGTTAAGCAGCTCCCATGCTAGAGTGCTTTCACTCTCTGCCTTTTTAGAAGACTGGGAATTGAATCTCTAGTTGCCAGTCATAAGCACCAGAAGGTCCAAATAATGCAGAGCACCAAGACCTCTTCTCGAATTTTTGAAATCAGAGTTCTTTGAGAATCTACTTTCTTCCACTTCTATTCCATCTCACTCTGAGTACAAGCTGTAAACTACACATGATGTAGATAGGACCACAACCCACTCCACTGCTGAATATGTGGTCATTTACCATTATAAATTAGGATAATGTTGCTTCTGCTAGATAGTGCATGATCAGCTGTACCTGCTTTATAATACACCAGGCGCAGAGAGCACAGTAGACTCTTCTGGTTCATATGATCACTGGTTAATGTCATGCAGTTTCACTTAACAT
>JBBPTO010000360.1:0-33381 GCA_038094155.1 Pulveroboletus cf. aberrans | reverse complement strand
AAGTTCTTGGAAATTTTGAATCAACGGTGCATCATGATGGGAAACAAATTTCATACTGTCATACGAAACCCAGGATGGGGGCTCGGATGGAAGTCAGTACATCCATCCATTCGTATCCATGAACTCGACGTTACTCGTCAGGGTGGTCAGCGATAGAGCGTAAATACTGCCATCAAATCTTTCGGGGACTACAAGTCGCCCCAATTGACCTACTTCAAGTTCTGCATGGATCACCCCGCAGAGGCGGGCGACGCCCTGTATGGGGTCTGAAGGTTCGAAGGTTGATCGGGTGGCCATGTCGCCACCCAGATACCAGCTAGTTTATTGAAAAGGTGGATATGGCCGAGCACTTTCACAACTATTAGACTCAGGCTACGGTGAATAGGTTCAACCAAGTGAAGAAGCCGACCCACCAACTGAGAACTCACAAGGAGAATAGGTCGCCGTTAACCGCGCCACAAGGATATGCAACGTCAGCAAGGCAAGTGGGAAAATCCTCGCTCGTCTGCATTGTGTTGATGAGTATTTTGGCTTCAGCTTGAATGATCATGATCGATACTGCTTACCGCACGATAATGACCAGATTCGGTTCAGATCCGAAAGGTCCTATCTGGTTACACAGCCCGAGGGAGCACACCTTAATAAAGGTCACTAGTGGCTTAGCGAAGCCTCCTGCCCCCATCTCACCGTAAACCTATCTACGCAGCCGCTCTCGCGGAGGGTCACGCACCCACTCCCCCGGCGTACCTGTTGGTCACTGCCTCACCTGCTCTGTCAAGTGAATGGTAGTTGACCTAAATGGCCCTGGAAAGGCGGCGTTGGGGTAGCGGTGCCCACTCCCTGACGTGAACTTTCGGCCACCCTGCGATTGGCCTCCCGGTCGCCCGTCGCACGGTCCTAATTTTCGGAGAGGGACATCTGGCGGACGCAGCAAACGGAGCTGTGCCCTCCTTGCACACTGACTCGGAACGCTTCCTTGTCCTGTAAGATTGGAACCCAAGTCGACGCGCTCACATCATAACCCCTCCTTTCATACTGCGCGTTCGACAATTCAATAATTGGATCTCTCTTGAACCGGGAGACGCACACCGTATGATCGATCGTCATTGAAGGTTGCGGTAGGAAAATCTGACCTGTCCTTTGTTCCAGAGATAACTTCGCCGAGACAACGAACACCTTCAACACCAATCTCTGCGCAATTTACCTTGCAGAAAATGCTATTAAGGCTCGTATTGTCATCAGCATCCCTTTTTCAAGTCCAAGACAGTGTCTGACAAATGAGTCCTTCGCGCTCCCTATAGCCACCAAATTGAAACTTGGCTGAAGCGCTCAGTTTCGCAAGAAGTGTTCTGCCTGATCCTATCGTTTGATACGAGCGTCACCTGGGTGCTCAGTGCCTCGTTAGCGCGAAACATACCGCCTATCATGCACGCCAACGTGTGCCTAGTTTCTTCTTTGCGGGCTTCGATCGAGTAAACAGTCGGATTGCGATCGGGCACACAAAAGATGACCACAGTTCTCCTCCGGGCTGTCTTGACAACACGGATCATCTAGTTGTGCGGTTGCCCGGGCACGGGTTCTTGTCTACCCAGTGGTTGCTCACAGGCGCAAGGCGGCAGATCCGGGTTCCCGTTGTGGGCGAGGATTGCGGAGGGTGTCGGAGGCGTGATTGTGGTCCGCGTGCCAAAGGAAGCCACCCCGTTACCATCGGAGAAATTCGTGAGCCCATGAACGGTATTGCGTTCGGATCTTTACATCGTCCGATACAAACAAACGTCAACTTGTGCAATGGAGAACACGCGTGTTTGTTTTCTCTGCTTTCAGGGAAGCACAGACTTGCATTCATCTTTTCGTCCACGTCGCGCGTCCCTCAGCTTTGTCGGATCTGTCCGTTTTCAGCGTTGCTGATGACACGCACAGAAAACTTACGTCCCATTCGGACGTTCGATACCAGGACATCCTCGCTAGCATGATCCAACCCCCCCGAGATTCAGCTTTCGAATGGTAGGCTTCCACCCGCGCTTAGTTTTCAGCCTGCCACTAACTTGCGCACCCGTCCCAGTGTACTCCATGGGTACGGAATCGCGAAAGTGAGCCTTGTTCGACCTCGCTCTTTGGATGAAGAGGATCACAGATTCGTACGTCCGAGAGCGCATATATTTGTGTGGACCATTCAGTTGCTTCATCATTCTGATCCCATCTGTGTATGCATGCGTCGCGCACGATGCTCATTATGTTTGACAGACCCCCTACCGAGTTCATTCCACCGGTACAAGAACCGTACCAATACATCATCTTTCGCACTCCCGAGGTGAAAGATCTCGCTGTCGATGAACAGCTGCGGCGCCGTAGCGTGCACGATGATCCTGCCGTACTTGTGGTGCATTTCCCTTCCTCTCTGTTACTTGATGGGTTTTTTGGCGTGATGAAGTATTACGGATGTAAAGAGTCACAGACTCGCGTATCCGAGAGCGCATACAAACTCGTGTGGATACTACCGTTGCCTTCCTTCTGACACGTTTATCCCATGCCATCGTGACTTGCTGACACCTCGACGTCAGGCGTCGGCCCCTGGGATGCCGCCACCCCGGTACCCGCCGTATGGTTCACCGTATCAACAGCAGGCCGTTGCTCAACCGCCACCCCCGCACCAAGCACCACCTGTTCCGTACGCGCAGCAGCCCTACATCGTTCCAGAGGTGCCTCGGGCGCCACCAGTCGTGGCAGTTGTTCCGAGCGACATGCCGAGCACGGTGCAAACGGCTGCCGCGTCTCGAGTCTGGAGCGTGCGATTGGCGGTCTGCGTGCGATGAATTTTGGGGTTGCGATGTCTGTTCGTGAATGGAGGTTCCCAGATGTCTGCCTGCTCATGTTGCTGTTCCTATTCCTGCCTGCTTGCATGATGCGCATCACTGCAATACAACATTGTGTCTTTGTCCCTCGCCATATATGGAGGGACAACATTGAGGTGTTGCCTGCAGAGCACCCTTGTAGTGGATTGTGTGCAGGCAGGTAGGCTTTTGAATTTCATGAACGACTTGGAGTAACGCGAGAGGATCGCGTACCTGAACGCTCACAGGTACGTATATTGTCTGGCGGTGTCCCATGAACGGCAAGCATGGATCCATCGGGGGCAGGGCCTTGCTACGTGCATGATTCTGGTTTCCATCGACCCCCGCAGGTGACTAGGCTTCATCATGGGTACACTCCGGGTGCTGGAGGGCTTACCCATACCCGTACCAGTGAGAAACCCGTACCGAGCATGCGGCTATGGGTTTTGGCACGGGTACGCGGCGGGTTTACCTGCAGGTATCCCTGTGGACCGCGCCTGACAGTGTCGATCGGCGCCGTGTCGGCATCTCCGCCTGTCGTGACAGTCGCATTCTTATGATCGTCGCGTCGTGGTTGTCGACGCGTCGGAGAGAGTGCAAGGCGGGCGTGATGTATAGCAGTGTCGACAGTGATACCTCGGAGAGGGTGTGGGCGCAGCACGTTGACGATGACGTCGTGACGGTCGCGCTGTTGGGATCGTTGCGTCATCATCGTCAGCACATCTGGGAGGGTACATGACGAGCGCACAGGCGAGAGAGCGGGCTGGTCGGCGGCGCGATGGCGAGATGGTGAGGGCGAGGGATGGCGCGACGGCGAGGGTGCGAGGGTGCACGTGGGTCACGTTGTGAAGGTTAGAGGGCGAGATGGATGACGGTGCGACGAGAGGGTAAGCCTCTTGTCATAGCCAATGCTTGTTTGTGTGCTGACAATGTGAATGCATTGTTCTGGACATGTGACATCGTTGGCGGAGCCAGGGGTGCATCGGTGGCCGGGAGGGTTCGTGTTATAAGTATGCAGACAGGTGGGAATGCGTGAGAATCTGATGTTGCCATGGTTGTGATGCCGTTCGAGCAGGTCCGTTGCCGGCGTTGGCTGCATTTGTGTACCATAGGCCCGTTCCAGTAAAGCCTCTCCACTTCTCCGGTGTCGACGCTCGATTGGCCAGCCGGCCAATTTCTTCTGTCACGAACCTCCGAGTTGCCGAGTCCTGAAGCCCCGCTCGTGCCAACTAGTAGCCTCATTCTAACCCTGTGGGCCCCAGAGCCCTCACAGGGCCGGAGGCCCGGAAGGTATACCTAATACTGGTTTTGGTTTTGCGTTACTGCTACAAGTGTCAGTGGTAATGTTGGTGGTAACTGCATCGGGACAAACAGTCACCATCTGCCTCATCCTGGGGAGCCGCGAGAGAGCCCGACTGCATCCACACGACAGGATTGGGATACAGTGAAAGACAAAATATGACAGGATAAATGGCATGGTGCATTAGTGTATGGGCACTGCTCTCCTGTCCGTGCTGGACTATAAAATTCAAGTGGCGAAGTAGAACAGAGATGGTGGTCGTGAGTCTTCGGGACAGACGACGGATGAATTCGTCGCAAACGACCGCAAAAGTATTGGAATCCATTGTCACTCTGTGTTTTCTGGACTATATCAGATATTCGATCGTACCCTTACCAATTGACCTCGGTACCTGATGCGGTGGTTCATTATTTGTTTCAGGTGCTGCCAGCTCGACTGTTTACCATCGGAAAAGGGATCTTGTTATCACGAAAAGCAACTCGGAGAGTTGAGCCCGTATTTAGTAACTTGAAGATCCGACAAGGTGGGATGATGGGCTCGGACAGTTTCGGGAACGTATGCTAGAACGAACCGCTCAGCGACGTATTCATTTGCTAGCAGTATGACGCATGCTACCGAGAATGACGCTAAAGACCCGAATCGATTCCCGAACTTAATCAACACCATGAAATGGACGCACACGTCAGCGGCCCGAGTGCATGAACTGGAACCGGAAATCGAGCAGTCCGTCGAGCGCCGGTAAAAGTATGTCCCCTGTGAATCCGAGGGGAGAGTTGAATTTTTGTGAAACACAGATTTCTTGAAATCGGAAATGCCTTGCAGGAATGGTATAATTTCGCAATAACGTCTACACACCAGGCACCACAGATCCAGGAACTAGAACAACAAAAGTATTGACGTAGGACATGTAGAAATCCGCTGGTGGGTGTATGCGCCAGCAAACTGAACGAGGTTTGCACTGGGTCGGTGGGGTCTGTTGTTGAAACTTGTAAATCTGTGACTTGGGGTTTTTCCTGTTAGAACGGGTAACGAAACTAAGCCTGCGCCCATCCCGTGTCCGCCTATAGTCACCGTCAATTCACAGTTTGGTTGGTTAGCACCTTGGCGGCGCAATAGTGGTATGCTGCGGCTTACCGTGACGGTGCAAGTAAATCCCATTATGTAAGGAACGGGTGAATGGCTCAGTGGCTGAGTTGGACCTTTGGAGCCATCGAATCCAATTTGACATGACGAAACACAAAACGCCCGATACCATTGAAAAACAGTAAATACTGCTTTTAGATATAAAGCAACCTCATGGTTTCAGAGACGCTTGACGGAACTCAGACTGCACAAAGAAAAATTTTCACCTCTTCTCTGGCAACACCACTGAGAGAAATGAATGACGGGGCATACTGGAAATAGTATGGAAGATACCTATACAGACATATTATGGGTTGCACTTACAGCCCTGGTATGCTCCACCAGAACAGATGTGATCATGCCCCGTACAGATCCCAATGAGATGGTTGTCACAGTGCTTTGTTCCCACACAGCCGTTCTCCGTGCATGAACCAACGGTGCTGCCACACTTGTCGCAAGCACAACCCTGATAATCACCTGCAGAGCATACCCCCGAGGTGGCATCTGGATCCGTAAACGTGCCGTCACAACCTGTCGTCGAGCATGCATATCAGTACACTCTGAGAGGTACATGCCAAGCAAGTTTACCGCTTTGGTAGCAATCTCCGGGAATGGATCCGCACTTGAGGCAAGCACATCCGTACCACGAGCCCGCAGTGCAGGCTCCCTGGGTGTCAGTAGGGTTGTGGAACGTGGGGGTACAGTCTGTTGTTCAACATGCAATGAGTGCTTTACTTCAGGTATGAACCAGGCGGATTCACTGTTCTGCCAGCAGTCAAGGGAGCTGTCACAGATAGGAACTGAATGCTGCAGAGATCGTAGACAAGAGTCAGCAACTTCAAGTTTGGGGGAGGGGAGAGATGATCGTACAACCGGGCATTGGCTTTGACTAGGCGTCGCGGATGTCACGGAAAACGCAGCAATGAGGGTGACGAAGGCCCTGAAAAAGTACATGCTGAAATCGGCGAGTCGATTGGCCATGTTAAGCACGAGCTTTATAAACCGACCCTTCCTGAGCCGATCTGCAATTGTAAATGTGGGGACCAGCTGACCCGCTGTCGACGGACGCACCCGGACAATCAATGAATGGTAGGCTGAGGGTCCCGATACATGACCAAGTTAGGTAAATTGTGACGAGTGCGTACCGTGCTGAAAATGCGCCCGCCCCGTCCTCACCCGTCATTCATGTCACTCAGTCCGCTAGCTGTAGGACAGCTCAACAGTTGACATTTGACTACCAAAAAGGAGCGCTGCTGGTGGACCGTAGAATTCTCCGGCCATTTGTTCCACCTTTGGTGGTTAGTAACTGGTATGAGGGCACGCCGGGAAGAATTCTCATGGGCAAACCCTTCGGTACGAAGGCAATCGCGTGTACCTAGAGTGGGACAAAGTAATGGAACATTATCCATCTAGATTTCTGGTCTTGTTCACCTGCAAGCTCACCTGCATCTCAAGTCCGAGGGACTGAAGACATCCTAGCATCAGATTGTGTTGTTACAGCGTCTGAGTTTACCAAGCGCACAGTAAAATTCCGAGTCCTGCCCAGAAACCAGGAATGATGATGTTGTGATGCCTTGCCATAATATCGATGACTTGGCTTGTGCCAGCAGCAGCTTCAAGTTCGGCAAGCCACGGCATTTGGGCTAAAAGTAGTTGCATCCCAAGAGTCGGACTTCTGAATCGTCACCACCAGCTCACCGTACCAGCTGGAATTGGTACTGGGGGACTCCACTGTTAGATATATTTCGCATAGACGGATTAGGTAGCTTACATAAGCATACCCTACATCGGACAGTAGCTAGTTTACTTAGTCCTCAGTGACTTACTGAGGACATACAGGTTACCTCAGCAAGAGAGGATTAATAGTTCTACATCCACCACCCACACTCCCTGAATGCAAGCTTAAAGTGTCTAGTCATTACAGTAGCAATATATATTCTCTCTGAATTATAACATCTTTTTGAATTGTGAAACTTATGTATTTTATCTGATACATTGCACTTGGGTTTTCTCCAACAAAAAAAATAAATAGCATCTAATTGGTTTGCAGTCAAGGCAAGGTGCTGAGTAGTGTTTTGCATGGCCCAGCCTGGCTCAAAAGCTGCAGTTCTGGCTTGGCTTCTGATGGCCCTGGCTTATGAAAATTGTAAGCCAAGCCCCCCATAACAGGAGGGTACAAGGCTACTCCTGTTGCACAGGGCAGAGAAGAGAGAGGTGAGTCAAGGATGCTCACTGAGATAGAGACTAAAGTTCTTGTGACCAAGTTTGGGTTAGGTGAGATTGATGAGATCAACCCTTGTAGAGCTTCTTAGAAGCTTGATCTTGAGGGGAAATGAATCTTGTTATTAATGACATCATGGCACTTATTGCCCTTAAATACATCCAGGAACATGTATGTACTTGTGTGTGATGTAGCTAGAACAAGGTTGATGATGTCAGAATGACATCATAGGATCAGTCATGCTGCTCCACTTATGTATTTGAAATAGGTGGAGTTGGATCTGGATTTGTCCAACACAGCTGTTGTGGAGCTAAGAAAGCTCCAGACTGATGACATAATAGCTGAGTCATAAAGACTGCATCTAGATCATCATGCAGTCAATCCTGAAGTGTAATCAAGATTACACTTTAATTAAGTTTGACTGATTCTACAGTCAATCCTTAATATTCGACCTAGGTCTTTAGCAAACTATCCAGATCACCTTCTGCAAATGTTCTTCTGTTGGATTTGCAGAGAACTGTGACATTTTGATTACTGCAAAAGCAATGTCTGGTCTTGTTTCAAGCATAGGAAAAAGAAGTGATCCTATTACAGATCAAAAAAGGCTTTGAATCTTGGAATCAGGTTTTACCTGTGTTTATGGCATAGGATTATATCCAGAGGGTAAAGGTGTTGTAACTGTTTTGCAGTTCTCTTGACCAAAGTGTTTGATAACTTTTTCAGCATAGGGTATTTGGTCAAGGACAAGAGTTCATTTGATTCGATCTCTTGTTATCCTCATGGATAGGTATTCCTTTATGTCTCCAAGATCTTTACATTCCCATCTCTTCATGAAACATTCCTTTTCTTTGAGGACCAGTGTTTTGTCACTACCCATGAAAAGTGCATCATCAATGTATATCACAATGATGATAAAGATCTTTTCTTTTTCTTTATGTAAACTCTGGTATCAGCATATAGCCTTTGATAGCCAAATTTGATGAGAGAAGCATGAAGTGCCTTGTTCCATTGAAGCATGGCTTGCTTTAGTCCATATATGGCTTTATTCAATAGACAGACTTTTGAGGGATTCCTGGGATCTATGAAGCCTTCTGGTTGCATCATGTAAATCTCTTCGTCAAGATCTCCATACAGAAATGCTGTTTTGATGTCTAGTGCTGATATTTCCAAATCATGTAGCACTGCTAGAGCTAGAAGGAACCTGACTGTTTCAAATCAAGTGACAGGTGAAAAGATATCTTCATAGTCCACACTGAAGATTTGTGTGAATCCTTTTGCAACATATCTTGCTTTGACATGATTGCCTGTTCTGATAGCAAAAACCCATCTCCCTTTCACTGGTGCCTGTATCACAAGTCTACCACACTTGTCTCAAATTTTGGATTCTTTTCCTTCAATGTCACATCTGAAGCCATGCAGAGTGAGAGTTGGAAGTGAAAGTAGATGCTCTTTTGCTTTTGGAGTGTACCAGACTTTTTCTAGGATGACTGGAGGTTTACCATCTTGTTGAATGATAACTTTGCCAGGTCCATATCCTATTAAAGGTGAATTGTCAGCAGTTTTGGCATACCATGTTCTGTTCCCTATGTGGGTGAAGTCATCTATATATGGTGAAAGATAATCAGAACATCCATTGTCAACAAGCCAATGATCTTGTGCTTGAAAGTCTGTGATTGTAGATACATTTTGCATTGGGGAAGATGTGGCTGGGCCATTTGTTCCTGTGTTCTTGTCTCTCACAGTATAACAGTCACCATAAGTAGATTGCTCTTCAAGGTTTACATTGTAATCCATTGGATCTCCTATGTCTAGATCATAATGATTGTTCCTTGAGTAATCCCAGTTTGGATGGTAATAACCATAGCTGAAAGAACCATAGGGTTTATGATGATCTGCATATCAATGAGGTTGATCTTCCCATGTTACATTATCTGTTTGATCAGTTAAACCTTCTTGAAATAGAATCTGCTTCCTTTTTTCTTTTTTATCTTTTCTCCTGTTGCATACTAGAGATGTTTGTCCTCCTCTTTCTGTTTGATTAGAAGGGTCTCTGCCTGATGGCAGGTTGTCTCCATGATTAAGTGGGTTAGAATGAGAGAGTACACTTCAGGATAAAAAAGGGTCTACTAATGAGCATAGGCTCTTTTGGAATAAAGACAATTGATGGATTGGGGGATGTCACCAGTTAAATGGGTGTGGGTGGTGCTATGTATGGAGCATCCCATACTTGAGGTGGTGCACAAGCCATGTTCATTCTGGTGTCTTCATCCTGTTCACCATTGAGGGTGGTGCTGAGAGAATTAGGACAACCTCTAATGTTGGCTTCTTCTTCAAATTCTGCTTCATCCACCATTCCAACAAAACCTTCTATCATCTTTGCACCAGATCCTTGTCCTTTGCCAGTCTTTTTCTTTTGGTTTTGATAACCAAAGTGTCTTTGTTGCTTCTTCTCTTGATTTTGAGAGGCACCAGGTCTAAATCCTTTCTTTTGGGCTTGTTGCCCTCCTTTATTTTGGGTGTGCTCACTGGAGTTTTGTTGCGAGCTTCATCCCATGGTTTGAGATTCATCTATTTTGTTGAGGTGGCCCTCTCTTGAAAGGATTTGTTTGATTTGCAGTTGCATTTGATGCCTCTGCAATGACTTTGGCATGTCCTTTTGAAGGACCTTGTGTTCTTTGCGCTTTTCTGAGATTGATCTCTGCAAGGACAGCATTGTGAACATGGTCTTGGGTAAGATCACCAATGTTGGTAGATTGTGTCAAGTTTGACACAAGGTGATTGAGGTATTTTGGTAGTCAAACCATGCAGTGCATGGCTCGAGCAGATTCAGCTTGATTGTCTCCTGCCAATTCAAGATTTCAAAGAGAGTTCAGATACAATTCATATCCTTTGTGAATTGTTCGATGCCATCAGTTCTTATTTTGACATTGTCAAGGTCAGTTCAAAGGCTGATGTGCTGAAATCCCTGACGCTTGATAGAGATTCTGGAGAGTGATCCAGATATCATGGGTCTTGGAGTTGATGATGTCATTTGCACCAGCTCTGGTGCCACCAATGACATAGTGCATGTCATAGGTTGAGAGTCTTGCAGCTATGTTGGTGTCTACAGACATGCAAAGGTTTTCATAGACTCTGTCATCAAGCAAACACAAGTTTACTCTGCTTGCTGCAACAGTGCCAACCCAGGTACATGTTCCATCAGCAAGTCCCCAAAGATTGTAAGCCTTAAGAAAGTTCTTCATTCTTTCTCTCCATTCCTGGTAGTTATTGTGACCAGTTAGAACATGAATATGACCCAAAAGAGTTTCATCAGTTCGAAGGGTTGTAGGATCAGTGGGAAGTTGAGCCATTTTAATTTCAGCTAAGAAGAACAATGTCAGTAAAACCTTGATTAAAGATGTCATCAAACATGTAATGATCAAAAATAGCCTGAAAGTCTGGTCTTCCGTCGTTAAATCTTCAATCAATGTTATCCAATCTTCCTGATGTCCTGATTCGATCCATTATATCCATATGTGGTTCATTTTTGGTTAGATCCAGTGTTTCAGATTCCTGGGTTGCATTGTGTGGAGAGATTAGATGCTCTTCAACTTCTGTAGTAGATCCTTTCTTATAGGTTAAACCCTGCCTTCTCCGAGTCTTCTTTCTTCTTTTCCACTTCAGTTCTTGATCTTTCCTCATTTCCCATTCCTTCATTTTTGATTCTTTATGTCTTGTTCAATTCATGGAACTAGGAGTTTTTGTAACTCGATACCATTTTGGCATTGGTCTCAATGATATTGCTTCAAAACTTGTATAGTAAGTTTCCACAAAGAAGTGCGGGTTTGGCAATACATCATCAGAAAGAATCCCAGGATGAATCAAGACATTTTGAACCAAAACAGGTGACATAAGGAATAGAGAAGACTTGAGGGAAATAGACACATAGTTCGAGAAAGCTTTGGAATGGTTCATTGAAGTTGAAGAAATATGAAAAGGAAGATGAATAAGGAAGAGGCCAGGAGTGAGGTACATCTGCACAAAAGGGAGAATTGTCTCTAAACCATTTTGAGATGCCTACATTTTCCTTCTTCAATGATTGCAGCTCTTCTTCACTGTAATCATCTATAATCTTCTTTAAGATGTCTTTCCAGGGCCTCATCTGCAAAACCTTGGTAAATGATCTGATGTTCCTCATCATTACCATAAATTATGCACCTTTGAATGGCCATAAGGCCCCTGAAAGAAGTAAGAGACTGCCAATGAAGACGAAGTTTATGCTCCATGATTACCAGTGTCATTTCTTGCAAAGGTATCTCCTCAGGATCTCCTGTTACCCTCTGGTTGCCTTCTTCTACTTCAAGGTTAGGATGAAGAAATTGTAGAAGAAGCTTGTTGTGAGTGGAATTACAGTGATTCCTTTGAATCACCTCAAACCCAAACCAGTGAGCTTGGATTTAATGAGTTTCACAATAAGACTGCACTGGGAATGCCCAACCTGCACCTTCATAAATATCTGCTAGAGGTTCCTCATTGTAGGCCCAACTATTGATCCCTCCTCTGTCCATTGACATTCACTTGGCCTCAATCCATTGAAGCTTGACTGGATAGAACCTTGGCAGTAGGAAGTTGACCATCTGAGGTTGGATGTATGGATGTGAAAAAGAGAATACCTGCAGGCATGGGATCTGATAATATTCTTCCCTGTGCCAAACTCCGAAATTAATATAGTCCAGGTGGAGGTAAAGAGGGAGTTCAACCAGGATCTGAGGAACTTGGTAGATGATCTTGCCCACTGGATTGATTCAGTAATACTGTTGAAGGAAGGGCAGTTGGTTCGGATCTGGCTAGACCCACTCTTCTCCCATCTTCAAGATGTTTTCTTCTTCAACCTCTGCTCATTGCCATTGCCGGAGATGCATCAGATTCTGTAATTCATTGTGATTGGTCCTGAGTTGTCCTGGAAGGCCCAAAAATGGGTGCAGATTGAGATCCAAAGGAACCCTATCATTCTGAAGACAAAGACAAGAAAGGACTGGAACTTGTTCCAGGTGAAAGTTGAGGATGTTTGGGCAAAGATGGTGGTGGCAGGAGAGGATGGAAAGACAGTAAACGTAGGAGAGGAAGTTCAGCATAGTGACCAGGTATGAGATACTGTTGGTCAAGATGGGAATAGAAGTGTTCTGGGATGATGATGAAGGGAAATCCTGAGTGGGCTAATAAAGAATCCTGAGAGCTCCTTCTTTGTACAATTTGAGTATCATTCCCAGTGCAGATGTGAGCTTTGCCTCTCAGAAAGTAGTGGTTGCACCAAGTGCAAGGTGCCTTCTTTGATACACCTGAATGTATCTCTGTGATGTCACTGGTCTCAACCACTTGATAAAATGGTTTAGTGATGTGTAAGTCAAGGGGATCTTCTGTAGATCTCCTTGCAACCAGGATCTTTTCCTTAAATTCATAGTGATGTACTTGTCCTCTTCTTATGATGATAGTACACCAGGAAAAGGGAGCAAAAAGTGAAACTCCAGGAAATATCAAGTCCAAGAAGCAGGTAGCTTTTCCCAAAATAGGAATTAATCTGCGAGTATTGATCAAGTACCTCTTTGAGCAGCCAGGTCCCAGTTGATAAGCCTTATTTTTAGCTCTTCTGGGAAACTTTCCAAAGTAAGGAAGTTTTGAAATCTTCTTGTATAATCAGGTCCACCAAATAAGTCTTCTTCAATAGCAAGTGTCAGAGCAGGTATTGGAGGGATGGATGATTGTTGCAAAAGAGGTGACTCAAGTCTTGGAGGGTCTTGAGGGAACAATCCCAATGACCTGCTTGTTATTGTAAAGAATGAGCTTTCTCTGCTAAAATGTTTTGAATGGCCTGAACAAGGATAGGAATAGAGGTTATAGGAGAATGATGCAGATGATGCAATGGACTGGAATCGGAATTTTGGAATCTTGGAGGATTTGAACCACTGGATGAATGCAGATTTTCAGGAGGTGTTTCTGGATTTTCTTGTTGACTAATTAAAGTCTTAGAATTTTCAGAACCAGGAGGTGAAGATCCTTGACTAGGTGGAAGATTAGCCCCCTGACTGATGGGTTCTAGTCCCATTCTGTGAAAGCTACAGCTGACAATTGTAACCTTGCCATCAAACATGGTGGTGTAGAATAGGGACCAGTGATCATCATTAGTAATCTAATAAGAGGTGAGTGATATCTCTCCATCAAAATTTGTAAAGCCTGTCAGTGATGTAATAGGTTTGTCTCAAAGAAATACCAAAGCATGCAATGAGGATGGAAAGAGCATCAAAGAACCCATAAACAAGAACTCTGTCTCTTTATGAGGCAGGAGCAGAAGGCATGATGAAATATTTCAAAGGATATAGCCTGCTTGCCCACTATGCCTAGGCGGGGCTCATAACCTAACAGGAGGGTATAAGGGTACTCCTGTTGCACAGAGCAGAGAGGAGAGAGGTGAGTCAATATGCTCACCAAAATAGAGACTAAAGTTATTGTGACCGAATTTGGGTTAAGCGAGATTGATGAGATCAACCCTTGTAGAGCTTCTTAAAAGCTTGATCTCAAGGGGAAATGAATCATGTTATTAATTATGTACATCATGGTGCTTATTGCCTTTAAATACATCCAGGAACATGTATGTACTTGTGTGTGATGTAGCTAGAACAAGGTCAATGATGTCAGAATGACATCATAGAATCAGTCATGCTGCTCCACTTATTTGAAATAGATGGAGTTGGATCTGGATTGGTTCAACACAACCATTGTGGGGCTAAGAAAGCTCCAGACTGATGACATCATAGCTGAGTCATAAAGACTGCATCTAGATCGTCATATGGTCGATCCTATAGTGTAATTAAGATTACACTTTAATTAAGTTTGACTGATGTGACAGTCAAGCCTTAACACTCAACCTAAGTCTTTAGTAACATGAATAGCATATTAGCACTATGGTCTGCCTGTATTAACAGAGCACAGGACCTAGTGTTCAATTCACAGAATCTCAACAAAGGAATCTTTGCATCTCTTTAACTACAATCCAAAGAAGCCACAGTACAGACTGTACTTGAGTCTGATCCTTCTCCTTGAGTACTGTGGCAAGCCTATCAATGCTGATCAGCTCTCTGTGGAAGACCAGCAGGAGTGTGTGAGCATGCTCTTGTGATTCCAACATGGGGGGTGGCTGCACAAGGTGGTTGCACTGCACAACTTTGTCATGCATGAGGGCAGGCCAGCAGACTTTCCACTGCACTGAGTCACACATTCCAAGTTGAGCTTCTGATTGATAGATTTCAGGTACACAGATGTAGCAGAGAAGTGGATGGAGGAGTATGTGTCAAAATGTGTGCACTATGGAGGGGTAGAAGTACCCAGACTCAGTGTTGCACAATAGTGGGAGAACAACTGTATTCATCTATGAAGGGATAGAAGTACCCAGACTACAGACATAAGTGAAAAGAAAGAGAGTGTAGCTAAAGAACTAACCTCAGTGTTGCACAATAGTGGCAGAACAACTGAGGAAAAGGTGACAAAACCAGACTGACTAAATAGTGATGGAGATTGGAGTGCATGAACTCCGATGTAACTCCGATGTAATGTCCGGAATAGGATAATTGAGGTCCGAGGAAAGAAAGGGACCTTACTGAGTGAAATGGTCAACTCTGAGATGCTCCAAGGCAGAGTTGAGTGACTTGGTGCACATCGACCTTGAAGTTGTAGTGGACAACCTTGGAGGTGACTGGAGATCAGAGATGTTACATTTTGATACTCCCACTTGCATGGATTGGAGTCACATGGGTATGGAAGGTGTCGGTTGAGGAAATGTCAGTGTGGTGCTGGAAAACTGTGGTGATTGTGTGGGACCAGAAAGTTTTGATGGCACAGAGCTGAAGGAGATTGGTGAAGTGCCAGAGAGTATTGGTGGAGTGCAGAGATTGGTGCTCCCACTGCTTCATGAGTGCATGCCATGATGGAGTTGTCTTCTTCATCTGGTCTGAAGCATCTTGCTGACCATGAGTGGTCAGATGTGAGATCCTCCCACTGAACCAAGTTGGGGATTTGCAGGGACCTGTGAAAGAGAGAGTGGCAGAGGTGAAGAATGGTCTGGAGGTCAATGTAGCAGTGTGGCTGTGCTCTGGAGTTTCCAGAGCCCAGAGTAGTGTGACAGAGGTATGAAAGAGGCCTTCAGAGTGCCATCCATGTATGGTCATGTCAGGACTGTTGCAGACATAACAGGCAGTAGTGCCAGTTGGAAATATGGTATGGAAGCTGGCATGAGCCAGCTGTTTGATGGAGCTGATGGAGCATTGGAGCTCTGGGATGTGTAGGACATTTTGAAGATGGATGATGTGTGTGGTACCTCAGATCATGGATCAGAGTTGTATAGTGCCAGTTCCAATGGCATGTGCTGTGGAACCATCTCTGAGTCAGATCAGACAAGGCAGGAGAAGTATGAAGTAGGAGTGGACAGTGGCATGGTGTGGTACCATGTGGGAGACAGTGCCAGAGTTAATGATGGTGCTGTGTTTGATGTCAGACATAGTTCTGGACAAAATGTGAGCATGAGTGATGTGAGTTTTGAGTTGAGGGACCTCAGAGTGTACATTGGCCCACTCCAGAGTTGTCACTTTAGCTAAGTGAGGGAGATGGGCTTTGGTGAGTACATTTGCCCTCTCCAGAGTTTCAGGGCTCCAGTCTAGAGTTGTCATGTGCATGTCTGTGTGCTTCCTCTGTCGGAGAGTTAGCTTTCACTTCTTGTATGCATGACAGTCCTTGGTGTTGTAACCTTCACTTTCATGGTGTTTGCACCACTGGGATGGCTTGTTGGAGCTGTCAGTACAGTTGGAGTGGTTAGTGAAGTTGGAGCCGTTAGAGGACTTGGTGGAGGAGTCAAAGTGTTTCAGAGATGGAACATGCAGAGTTTCAGAGGAGTGAAGAGCAGAGATGAATGAATGTGGATGGGAGAGACAGAGAGTCTAGGGTAAATGTAGAGCAACATCAGAGTTGCCTGAAGAGTTAATGACCTTGGACACCAGCAGAGGAGTGCTCTGGGAAGGTCTGGATGTTCCTCCTCCTCCTCCTCCGGAGCAATTTCCAGAGTGTGAGTCTGTGGGCTGCCATGCTGTGGAGTGATTAGCAGAGTGGGCAGGGTGCTTGGAGGTTTCAAGTGTAGAGTCAGAGTAGGTTGGAGATGGGAGAGGTGATTATGAAGCAACATCAGAGTTGCTTGGAGATGATGAGTAAGAGGTTTTGTGAAATTGAAGAAAGGCATTTTATAGTGCCTTGGATGTTGTGTATGCCTGCATTCGAAGCAGGAGATCATCCGAGATGTGATCCAAGATGATGCCAACTGCTAAATCATCATGTTCCATCCAGGTATCTAAGTCAGAAGAGGTAACTTCAGAGATAGCATCAGAGTTGGTAGGAGTTGGGTCGGACCCAAGGACAATGTCAAGGATGTTCTTGCAGCAGAGGGTTTCCATAATCCGGAGTTTCCAGATTTGAAAGTTTGAAGGCCCTGTGAGAATGGGGCAATCAATAGTTGTGGTAGCATTATCTGATAGCATGGTGTCAGGAATGGAGTTAGGTGATATTGTGTGACATTGCAGGGCTGAAGAAAAGATGTCAGAATAATGTTAAAGTTAATCTGAAGTTGTCCAGAGTTAAGTAAGTGCACTCAGAGCTAAGCGAGAAAGTTTTCAAACACCAGCAGGGCTCATAACCCATTAAAATGTATGCACTATGGAGGGGCAAGAAGGCCCAGACTCAGTTGTGCACACTGGTGGCAGGACAACTGTGTTCACCTATGGAGGGATAGAAGTACCCAGACTACAGTCATAAGTGAAAAGAAAGAGAGTGTAGCTAAAGAACTAACCTTAGTGTTGTACAATAGTGGCAGAAAAACTGAGGAAAAGGTGACAAAACCAGACTGACTAAATAGTGACAGAGATTGGAATGCATGAACTCCAATGTAACTCTGACATAATGTCCAGAATAGAATAAATGAGGTCTGAGGGAAGAAAGGAATCTTACTGAGTGAAATGGTCAACTCTGAGATGCTCCGGAGTAGAGTTGAGAGACTTGGTGCATGTCAACCTTGGAGTTGTAGTGGACAACCTCAGAGGTGACCGGAGATTGGAGATGTTATATTTTGACAGTATGAGATGAAGTTGTTGCCAACATCAGCAAACCAACCTTTTACATACACAGAGTGACAGATCTGTAAAACCTCCACAGATTTCTCCATTTTCTGCAGAACTTCATAGACATATCTAACCATGCCCATGATCAGTCTACAGATAGCACAAGACAAAGCAGGTGCAACAGGGTGGACAGCACACTCAGGAAATGCAGCACAACAACACTACTAATTGAAGTATAGCCTGGAAGCATAATGGCTGTGTGCAAATGTGACAAGTAGTATGACTAGTGTATTTTATCGACATCTAGTTTGAAACCAGATTTATGCAACACTCCATGTAATTATTAGTACATTTTGCTTACATCTACTAGGGGTTGTAGGTACTCAAGGGGTTGCCATCTGGATCATGTCTCCACATTGACAACAACAACTTGGTCATCATGATGGTTGTGCTGTGGTGACCAATGTGACATTCATCACTGCTGCTGTACCCCCTCACCTTGCCATGCTGATGTGGTTATCTTGCCAGCCATAGGTCTGGGTACAGTGGATTGCATGGTTGACATCATTGATGTCCCCACAATTGTGGCACCACATTTCCACGGCTGCCTGTCACCCAAGTTGCATCATGCTGCCCATGCTACATTGAGGACAACATGGTGGTGATCACACCATCCAATGCCTGTGCCAGTGACAAGAGGTATGTATCATGGGCAAGGGCTGTGTCATGGTTGCTGCTGTCTAGTCATGACCATCTCATTGTATTGTGACAACAGTCACTCACACCATCATGTCACATTATTTACATTGAATAACAGTGTCGCAGTGTCCGAGTCATGATGATCTTAGTGGTGGATACATAAAGGTAGGGAGGTGACAGGTGGTGTCAGAAAAGGATGAACAAAAAAAGAAAAGTAGACACATACCAGTGCCTGCACTCTTCAACAATTCCAGCAGACATTGACCCACAGTGGGCTTATGGGTCCAAGTCATGTGCATGCCAATGCAGGGACAACAAGCAGCAGGGCGACTTCGGGTGTGCATGTGGCTGGCATTAGGCCAGGGATGTATGGATTGCACACATGACAACAACAGTGAGTGAATCCAAACAGTCACACAGCTCATGTCAACCCACAGGCATAAGAATCATGATCTCATGGACTGCAGTGTGAGGTTGATGGCAACTCAGGCAAGAATAGTACTGAGTGAGTTAGAAAAGAAGTCAAGATATCATGCACCATGCCATATCTGCTGCATTGGACCCTGAGTCAGGGAACATTTTGTGCAGATGTGTGTAGTCCTTCCATGCAGTGAAGATACAGAATAAGAAAATATAAGGATGAATTCACAGCAGCTAGGACTTGTAACATGCTTCAGAAGAACTAGAACTAATACATGCCACTGTGGTATTGTCTACATGTGGTCGAGCGCACTTCCAGAACAGTTCGTAAGATCTATGTGGGAGACATCTATGCCATCATCCTCATAGCTGTCATCAGCATAAATGCCCCTGTTGACTGCTTTTGTCAGTAAATGATCACTGAAGATGATGTTGGCACTAACACAGCTCTGCACCACAATGCAAAGCATCTATGCAACTTAATGAAGCATAGTGCCCACTCTTTCTGATAGCCAAATGTACCTGGCCAATGTACAACTCCACCTCCATGATGTTTCTTTCAGCCAGTTCTACTTGCTTGTGATTATACCCAAGGCTTAACATGTTGCATTGGACCAGGTGGTTGGTAAGATCCCTCTGGATCACACATATACATTGATCAACTTGAGCATTTGCTATCAAGAGCTGGACTTCAAATGAAATTGGTAAATTTAGTTAGATAATAGTTGAGAGATTGTCACTGACATACCCGGTGAGCAATGAAAATTCAATCAAAACTGTTTCCTGGTCTTGATTCCATGCTTGGCCCAGGCAGTAGTAAGAGTTGTATGAGAACATATGATGAGGGCATGAAATTGTCTGACAAGCCCAATGTTGTTATTACACTTTGGTATTGTCAGAATCTGTGTGCTATGAAGGGGTAGAGATACCCAGACTCAGTTGCACAGTGGTAGTGAACAACTGTTGTATTTACCTATGAAGGGGTAGAGATACCCTGACTACAGACATAAGTAAAAGAAGAGCTAGATGTAGCTAAAAGAACTAACCTCAGTTGCACCATGGTAGTGGAACAACTGAGGGAGAAATGATGAAACCGGACTGACTAAATAGTGACGGAGATTAGAGCACATGAACTCTGATGTAACTCTGACATAATGTTTGGAATAGGATAAATGAGGTCTGAAAGAAGAAAGGGACCTTACTGAGTAGAATGGTCAACTCTGAGATGCTCCAGAGTGGAGTTGAGGGACTTGGTGTGCATCAACCTCAGAGTTGTAGTGGATGACCTCAGAGGGGACTGGAGATCAGAGGTGTTGCATTTTGACACTCCCACTCACACAGATTGGAGTCGCATGGGTATGGAAGGTGTTGGTTGAGGAGATATCAGCGTGGAGCCAGAGAATGATGGTGATGGTGCAGGACCAGAAGTTTTTGATGGCACAGGGCTGGAGGAGATTGGTAAAGTGCTGGAAGGTATTGATGGAGTGCTGGAGTGAATTGGAGATGGGTGCTCCCACTGCTTCATATGTAAGTGTGTGCCACAATGAAGCTGTTTTCTTTGTCTGGTCCAAAGTGTTTTGCTTATCGTGAGTGGTCAGATGTGGAATCCTCCCACTGAACCTCGGATGTGTATGTTGAGGGGGCAGAGCTGAAATCGGAGGTTTGCAGAAACCTGTGGAAAGGAGAGTGGCAGAAGCAAAGAGTGATCCAGAGGTCGATGTGGCAACATGGCTGTGCTCTGAAGTTTCCAGAGTCCAGAGTAGGGTGATGGAGGTATGGAAGAGGCCTCCAGAGTGCCATCCACATATGATGGTGTCAGGACTGTTGTGGATGTAGCAGGTGGTAGCGCTGGTTGGAATGATGGTGTGGAAGCCAGCATGAGCCAGCTGTTTGATGGAGATGATGGAGTGTTGGAGCTCCAGGATGTGTAGGATGTTTTGGAGGTGGACAGTGTGTGTGGTGCCTCAGACCACAGAACAGAGTTGGACAGTGCTGGTTCCAATGGCGTGTGCTGTGGAGCCATCTCTGAGTCAGATCAGATGAGGCAGGAGGAGTATGAAGTAAGTTTGAAAAGTGGTGTGGTGTGGTACCATGTGGGAGATGGTGCTGGAGTCAATGATGGTGCTCCATTTGATGTCAGAGGTGGTCTTGGATGAGACTCGAGCACAAGTGGCATGAGGTTTGAGTTGATGGACCTCGGAGTGTATGTTGGCCTACTTCAGAGTTGTGGAGTTGTTCTCTGGAGTTGCGGAGCTCCGGTCCGGAGTTGTCACATGTGTGTCTATGCACTTCCTCTGTTGGAGAGTCAGCTTCCACTTCTTGTATGCATGGCAGTCCTTGGTGTCGTGACCTTTACTTTTGTGGTGTTCACACCACCAGGACAGCTTGCTGGAGCTGTCAGCATGGTTGGAGAGGTTGGTGGAGTTGGAGTGGTCGGAGAACTTGGTGGAGGAATCGAAGTGTTTCGGAGATGAAAAATGCCGAGGTCCAGAGCAGAGATTGGAGATTGATGGACATGGATGGGGAAGACAGGCAGTCTTGAGTGAGTGTGGAGCAATGTCAGAGTCACTCAGGGAGTGAATGGCTTCCGAGACCTGCAGAGGAGTACTCTGGGAAGGTCTGGATGTTCCTCCTCCTCCTCCTCCGGAGTAATTCCCAGAGTGTGAGTCTGTGGGCTGCTGTGCTGTGGAGCAATTAGCAGATTGGGCAGAGCATTTGGAGGTTTTGTGAGTGGAGTCGGAGTCTCTCAGAGATGGAAGGGGTGGAGCTGGTAGTGAAGATGGTGGATAAACCAGCTCAGATTAATCTTTGAACAGAGATGAGGGAGCACATGAGCTCTGGGATGTGTAGGACATTGGAAAGGGATATGATTTAAGTCTTGCCTTGGACCACAGAGTGGAGTTCCATGGTGCTGGTTCTGATGGCATGCACTGTGGAGCTGTCTTCAAATTTGACTGGATGAGGCGAAAGTAGGGCAGAGTAGGAGTGAAAAGAGGCATGGTGTGGTGTCATGTGGGATGTAGCACCGGAGTTGATGATGATGGCATATTTGATGTCAGACTCGGTCTCAGACAAAACATAGGCCTGAATGCATCGAATAAAGAAACTATCCCTATGTACATTGACCTTTTCCGGAGGCCCAGAGTTAGGGTCCAGAGGAGTCTCTGATGCGTCCGTGTGCTTCCTCTGCAATTCCTCCATCCACCTTTTATACTCATGGCAGTCCTCCATGTTGTGTTTTGACAGGTATGTAAGTGAATGTGCTGTTTTTCTCATAATCATTTCGTAATGTTGAAGCTCTCATACTCCACTGGCATTTTAATGTAACAAGCATCATGCCTAGAGTGAAAAAGAAGGTGTGCAGGGTGGAAAAGCTTTCCTTCTGCCCAGCATGTGGCAAGCACTTTTCAAGTGATACAAACATTCTTCAGCACATGAATCAACCTTCTGGCTCATGTAACTCATTTGTGCAACCTGACCATCCACTGACGCTCCAACTTGATGGTGATCTCTGTGATATCCCCATGCAACCATTGGCCCAGTCACCCCTTCAATCATCTCCATGTTCTTTTTCCCCAACCAATGTTGGTTTTGATCAGTGGTATGATCAAGTTGTTGCAGATGATCCAGCTGCTCACACTGATGCACTAGATGCAACAAATGTAGAGTATCATCCATGCACACATCAAGTGCTCCCCAGATGCAGAACATTTATGGAGAACTTTCTTTCTGACAAATTTGGGTCACAATGCCAGGAGAATCTGTTTTACCCATTTGCATCACAAGAAGACTGGCAATTGGAATCTTGACTCCTGCACTCTGGTCTCAGTATGGTGGAAATTATTTTTGGCACTGGATCTGGTTCATCATCACTTCCTTCACTCACCATTTGATTTTAATTGCTACCCAGACTGGACAGATGAAAACACTTTCCATCTCATTCTGGTCTGCAAGACAGCTCCACCTGATGCCAAAATGTTGCCAGCCAGATCTCACTGGAAATTGCTCTCTATGTGAACTGTGGTTCCAACAAAGTGCCCTGTCACTCTGTATTACTGCGATCCCATCAAGTGCCTCCAGGCATTACTCAGTCACCCCCTTTTTGAACAGTGTATATTCTTTGTTCTCCAAAAGGTGTGGACAACTGCTGCTCAGTTGGCCCATGTATATGATGATTGGTTATCTGGAGATCATGCATGGAAGTTAAGGTGAGTCATTTCCTTCAACACTTTACTCACTGCTTAGGATACCAGAGCACATTACTGGATGGTATGACTCTTTTAGGTGTTACTTTGTTATCTGACAAGACAAATATCTCTGTCATATCTGGAAATCGCATGGCGCATCCACTGCTGATCAGCCTCACAAATATTGACCCTGAAATCCATAGCAAGGGCTTACTCCATGGCCATCTTCTCCTCACTCTTCTCCCTGTCCCTTCTTTTATTCACAAGACTTCATGAGTATAAGGGCTTCTGTCAGACTGCCTGTTCCATCAATCTCTTGACATTGTCTTGTGGCCCTTGAATATTACTGCCACCATTGGAGTCCTGATGAGCAACCCCATCAGCAACCTTCAGTATTGCTACACACCTGTTGTTGGGTACATTGCTGACACACTCAAGGAGAGTCTGATTGCATGCACGAGTACCAAAGTATCCCCTGTTTTTACCACCATCCATAGTGAGTTTGGTGACCCCGTCTTGCATCCTCTGTGTACCATGGACTGAACTGGGCATGAAATTCATGCAATATGCTCAAAATGCAGCCCCAACAACTTCCCAAATTTCCTCAAATGGGTGAAGACATATGGTCTCAACAGTGTGAATGTCCCCTTCTGGATCAACTGGCCTTTATCTGATCCAGGGAGGTTCTTGAAGACAGAGCTGCTTCATCACTTCCATTAAAATTTTTTCGATCATGATTTACAATGGTGCCTTGCTGTTATGGGTGATGCGGAACTCAACTATTGCTTTACTCTTATTTGGACACCAGTTGAATATTGCACATTCAAGAAAGGCATTTCAAAGCTAAAACAGGTGACAGGATATGATCATCATGTGATGAAACAATATATCATAGCAATCATTACTGGTGCCATTCCTCCCTGATTCCTTATGACCATCTGTGTGCTCATGGATTTCCAATATCTGGCTCAAATGCCCTCCTTTGACAATCACACACTATAGAAATTGGATGCTGCCCTGAAGCCATTTCATGATCATAAAGACTTCATTATCATGGCTGGGGGTCATGCTGAACATTTCCACATACCCAAACTAGAGCTTCTTCAACATGTCATAACTTCCATTCAGGAGTCAGGGGCCACAATGCAGTGAATCACAGACATCATGGAGCATGCTCACATAACCGAGGTCAAGAGGCCAGCGCATGCAGGAAACAACCAAAATCACTATGCCCAGATTATTCAGCATTTCAATCATGTCGAGAAATGCATTCACTTTGATCTTGTGACACAGATTGCAAGCACTGTACCTGCTTATGAACCAAAGGATGACCAGGACAAAAATGTTGACAAGGAAGAGGAGCACAAGCCAGGTGAAGAGGATCAGAAACTGTTACTCTACAGCTCTTCAACACACTGTAGGGAAGTGAAGTTTCCTACAGTAATATCCAGAGTTTTCCTGCGGTCCGATAGCCTCTGTCCAGCACTCCTATCAAACCCGAGACCATTCCACTGCTGTTCATCCCAACCCAAGTCAAACTAGTTGAAGTTCAATGATTAGTTTTAAACCTGATGTCCAGATCCGAGTTCCTGTGCACTGGCCCCGGTGTTCCCATGCCTTGGGAACCATTCCCATGCTCTGGGTTTGGTCGGGTTTTTGCCTTTTTCATGTTTCCTTTACTGTACTTCATTTGGGTATGCCCAAATTACACTTTTGTACCTAGGACTTAGTCTCTAGACAGTGTGCAAGTAACCACCACCTTTCCTAAGCCTTAAAGTCCGGTTTCCTAAGCTTTTCCCTACATTTCCCTTCAAGTTCCTCTCAAGTCCTGCAAGATTAGTTGGTTTCCTAGCCCTACCAAATGGGGGGAAAGCCAGTCTCGGTTTTCCAGTGTCATGTGGACGATCAGTGAGCCATTCATACAGTCCTCTTCTTTTCTTTTTCCTCTCTTTGCAATCCCCTTGGGTCAAGATATACACTCACACTCCTATTCCTTGCATAGAACTTCACTCCAGAGTCCTTTTGCTGTTTTACAATGCAACATCATTGATTACTTTCAGCTAGCAAGCACACTTATTCATGATCCACCCCCTTCAGTTCAACTACCATTGTGAAAGTTGATTAGGATATCCATGGGAATACTCATGGAGTTCTGTTCTTTTGGCAGTTTCATAAATGATTGTAGTTATTGTGTACATGGTGGAGTGCCATCCCCTCCATCATGCAACCTGCTACTCTGCCCCATTGAAATACCATCACTTCACTCCTGTTTACCCTCTTTAAACTGAAGACTGCTTCGATACCCACATCTGCTAGGTTTGTTCTTGTTATCCCTTTTGAGCTGAAGACAAATTCAATATTCATTCCTGGTAGGCTCTTCAAAGCCATGCCACTCAATGATGACCTTCAAAATGAGCTAGAGGGGGCCATCATACAGGAGCCATTGATCCCCAGTCAACATCAATGCCATTATATACTGCACCTATACCTCACTTTTCAGTGGGTAGCACCAGCAGAATTACCAGGACTTGAAGAACTTGAAGCTGAGGTACAAGATGCTCACCATGGCCAGAAACCAAAGCTCAAACTGTACAATACTGGCTTGAGCTGTTGGTACACTAACCATATCCCACATGCTTTCATGATTCCTTGGCTCCAGATGCCCATGCTTGCAGGAGAGGCAAGCCCCACACTGGCAGGAGGGCGGTGGACACCACTTCATTGTTACCTCCACAGGAATGACATCACCCCGGCCCTCAGACATGAAGAGTCAAGGTTACAAGAACTGTACATGGTTTTGATATGAAGCCACAAGTCAAGGCCAAAGTGGGAACCCTCATACCACAACCTGGCTCAGAGGAGAAGAGGGCTGCACTGTGGCTAAACTCCATCATCTCTTCACTCTGTTCTGCCAGTGCCATCAACCATTATTCTGCACATCCTCAAACAAGAGCACAAACCCAACTTATAGCAGATAATCAATGCCACTGGTCAGCAGACTTCACTACCAGGCCAACACCAATGGACTCAGACTTGGGCATAGATATGAAGATGAAACCCAACCTTGCTCTCCTTCAGAAGGACCCGTTTGACCCTACTGGACCAGACTCCTGGCACAACATAGTTGCCTTCCTCAAAATCACTAGCTCAGATGACATTTCTTGGGTAGTCAAGCAAATCATGAGGAAGGCTTACACAGTTTTCATGGCACAACCAGGATGTCATTTTGTCATTGCCCTTTCAATTATCAATTTGCAATTCCACCTCCACCTCTACAACCATGCCAGCATGATACATACACATGGCTACTCCATTCACTGCCATGCCAAATACCTGGTTTGTGTCATTTACACATTGGCCTTCATGCCTTTGGAACTCATTGGTTACAATCTGACACTTTTCTTCTCCCCCATCATCTCCCACATTTCTCTTTTCCATGCACCCCCAACAATCCAAGTTGGCAATATGATGTATATCATTCAATGCATGTTTTTCAGTAGTGACTTGATCTGGAGACATGCTACATTTTGCTTTATTGTTGTGGAGGCTTCCTCCAACAGACAGCAAGCCAAGAGATGGACAAAGGGTGACTGTCAAGTATCTAAGCAATATGTTGTCAAATGTTCATGGACTCGCATGGGACAGACTACCACAGAGGAGGAAATGTTGACATGTATCAAAGGGAAAGGTTTAACATATGGAGTGCCTATTCTTGTGAAGGCATGGACAGTAGAGATCAATGGGATAGAGGACTCGACTGAATTATGCTGACTGGATTACCTCCACAAGGATCTGAAACAGAATGAATGTTTGCTTCTCAAGCCTGTTGGCATGCCACTGGAGTTAACTCTCAGTGCCAATATACATCAGTTCATGAGGTACTCATTGTGAAATGCAACATTCTTCACTGGGACATCAGTATCAAAAATGTACTGATGTATATCTTGAAGTCTGGCATGAGCTGGCTGATATGGGCGAATGATCCTAATCGTCTCATGGAACAAGACAAGATAATTCAGGAGCATTCCTTCCATCATGGTCTCTTGATCAATTTTGACTATGCAAAGTTTATGGATAGAGATTCAGGTGTGAACCAAGGTGAATGAACAGTTCATGGCTCAAGCATCTGGTAATCTGTCACTTTATTTGTTCTCTAGGGTATGATACCCTTCATGTCCCTTGAAGTCCTGTGGGCATGCAGATCAGAAATACCAGTCAAATTTTCCCATCAACCAGAACATGACCTGGAGTCCATTGTTTATGTCCTTGTGTGGATCTTTATCCTGTACTCTAATATGAATTGCCCAGAAGATCAACCACACCATGCTCATGACTCCTACTTGCACAGATGGATTTCTTGCAAGTCATGCACAGATGTCGAGATGCTCTGGAGTCTGAAGACAGGCAAGCTTCACATGCAAGTGCTGCTCCAGTATTTCACAGCATACTTCAAGCCCCTCAGACTCTATGTTGAAAGGATGTATGATGCAATTGTTGCCAAATCCCTCACTTATGAACACCTCAAATCCATACTACTCAATGCATTTTTCAAGGTGAAGGAGCTGAAGATAAACAAAGACCGAAAGAGATCGGAAGTGGCAAAGTGCCCCACACAGGCAGCAGGAGTAACAGAAGCTCACACAGAGAAACAGACTCACTATTAGGTACTTTGGTGTCTCAGACCTTAACTGCCACTATTGTAGTCAGATTCTTTCACCTGTCTATCTCAGAGTCAGAGACTTAGCACAGGCTCACTGCTATGATTTTGCATGTACCAATCCTACAATGTTAATCTTAGTCATCATGTGACTTCTTTTGTGCTCCTTCACCTGATTTGGATTTTGTTTGAATTGTTGCAATCATCAGTCTTCAGAAGAACTGCAAGCTTAGGAGTCAACATCTGTGCCTCAGCTGGTGAGCACATTTTCTTTCTGCTGTGGAAATAATCCTTCTAATGTTTTACTGGCATGATGGTCAAACTGAGAGGCAAGGAGCTGGGATTTGCCTGTTGTAGAGTGTAAAGGTAAGTGTGGATGCTTGCACTATGTTTTTTGACATACATTCACGACTGAGTGATGGATATATAATGGTGTATGCCACCCAGGTCTACACTTTGGCCATCCATCTTCTGCATCTCATAACCCCATCTGCAAATTTTCGATGCACCCATTCTGAGTTTCAATGGCAAAATCTGTGAAGCAAAAGTGTTTGTTACAGATGCACCAAGAAGATGTACAGGTATCTGGCACTTACAAGAAGACAAAGATGACTGTTGCTGACAAAGGTCCATATTGTTCTTCAGAGCTCATTGATAAGCTCATTGCTATCCTCACTTGCAGATCAGGGTCCCACTTTCCAGGTGAATCACTGCTCCTCCAGGGTGAATATGGGAAAAGGAGAACAAAAGAGTCAGATGGAGATCATAGAGCATATCCAGACCCAAGGTGCCATCAGGACATCAAAACTCATGATGGCTACTGCACTCAAACCATTGAACCCTATGGTGCCAATGGAAATCTACACAACATGCCAAAACACAGTAGTTTCCAGTGATATGGTACATATTCAGTGTATCTTTGCAGTTTCGTCAAGCTTATCACCATCCTTAGGACCTTGTTAGTTCTGATGTTTATCTGAGTGTCTGTCCTCCTCCTTTACCAAGTCATCATAAGGCTCACATTATGGCTTCAATGCAGAGAAATCATTATCAGCCCCCTTACAGCCGTCTGTGATGCAGACACACCCTGTAACAGTTTCTGCCACTGCCAACCATGGATCAGTCATTCCAACCCTCCACAATCGTACCACTACTGATTGAACCATCACCTTCAATGCTGGATTCCACTGTGTATCATCCTGCAGTGGTTCTGTTTTCCCTTCATCCCATGGTGGTTCCATTGCCCATTCATCCCATGGCAGCTTCACAGCCCCAGAGTCTCACAGATCCACCACCTCAACATCCCGAAGCACATCTATGGTCCCGGCATCTCAGGATAGATCCATTCCATCATTGTCTCAGAGTGGTCCTACTTTCGGCAACCATAGTGCTCCATCTCAATTGGTAGAGCATGTTCATGCGCCCTTATTGAAGACCTACTCAGCATATAGCCTTGAGGATGTGAATTGCCAATTGTGCTGGTCTTTGAAGACATTGGAACTGCTGCCCTACATGCCTCAAAATGATGGCAATGCTCAAAATGACAAAAGCAAATCTGAGGATCAATCTGATTTACCATTATTTTGCACCATCAACCAAACACATGAACCAACAATCGATGAAATATCACCTGATGAGGATAATCGTGCCACCAAGGAGGTGCTCCAAGGTGAGTGGGCATCAACTTGGAATGGATTTCTACAAACAAAAGATATAGCTTCTGATGGTCCCTCAAGTACTTGCTGTATTCCCAGCAACAGTGAGATTGGTAAGTGATCATGCATGAACGAATAAATTGCTCACTTGTCCATAGACCCTGTCTTACTCATCACATCATGCTTCCTGCAAAGTGCAGACACTGGACACAGCCATGGTGAGAATTCCTGCTACATCCACTCAATGAGTGATGATTGTTGCAGACCTGATGTTATTCATCCAAGGGCAGTCTGACAACAATGCCCATGATTTTGTCCTTGAATATCATCAGCAGAACCATTTCCCCCAACCCCTGATCCATCAGCCCTCCATGGTATCCATCTCCAACAACATTTTGACCACTCTCGAGCTCATACCAAGTATGGCAAGCCATTCAATGTTGTTGCTGCTTCACCCGAGGCTCAGCACATTCTGCCAGTTCCATTGCAAGTGGTGGATATCCCTGCTGGACCACTTGATGGACTATCAACAAAGCTTCACACATATCCCTTCACCTTTCACCCCATAATTGAACATGCAAAACTAATTGTGCAATGCAATGCTGCCTCAGTAAACCCTTTCATATCCCATGCCAAGTTTGTGGACCACAAAAGCACCAAATTCTTCAATGAGGCCCTCACCAAAACTCTGAATGTCCCACAATGTGTGTCCAGGCAATCCATAATGCCAAGCTCATAACCCATTTCTACAGGTTATTGGCTGTGATATCATAAAGATTTGGGAGTCCTAGTAAGTTTCCTGCTACATAACATTCATGTACTAATCTAATTATACCAGCTTTGGGAGGCAATGATGACATAGTGCTCCACACTGAAGTCAAAGGCCTGAGAGGTTGTGCCGCAGTTCTATCTGCTCAGTGGCAAATTGTCTGCTGCAGAGAACAAAGCTCAAGCCCTTGCATTGATCCAACAGTCAGCATTTACCTTTGATGGTGTTGATGAAGAGGTATACTACAATTTGTTTTATCACTGATGCTGATGGTGATCCAGGGTTTGGCAAACAACATGGCAGTGCCAGTGCTGGGTGTGTTGATCATGACATTTTTTTACACTGGACCCTTGTCACTGGCTGTTACAGTCTCTGATGTCTTTGTTGGTGAGGTGCCACAAGTGACAGTTTGTTTGGCAGCAACTGTGGTACATGTTCTTGCATTATTAGCCCACTTTCTATTTTTCATTGATGCTAATCTTCACAGTTGCATGCCATGATTGATGAGTACACTGCAATGGGCATCCAAGAGGATCACAAATTCAAATATCAGGGATACTTGAAGATCTATGTTCAGTTTTATGCAATGCAACATAAGATTGATTCCAATGTGAAACACACTATGAAAACACAAGAGTTGCGAATTACCTGGGCCACCTCCCCCAAGTAAGTTTCAAGGCATGCTGTACATTCTGGCTAAACCATATAATTCCTTTAGTGTTGCTGCAAATGATCCAGCAAATATTATCACATTTGAAGATGACTTCCAGCCCATTTTGGACTGATTTGCTAGTACCTGGTTTATTCATTTCCATTTGGCAGTTTCATAGTTCTTAGTGGTGGTTTTGGTGTTCCTGCTGATGATGTAATTAGTTTTGATAATCTACACATGTGTGTCCAGGTCTGTTGAGTGCATAGTTGCAGACCTGCTTGCTCTGTCAAGTTGAACTGGATATCTACAGATCTGTGTGGGATCTGTCCAGTTGGGTATTCTTATGGGGTTTAGTTTGATCCTGTCTAATCACAGAACTTGGCCAGAACTGCAGAGATCTGCAATACTAGGTACTTCTCTGTAATTCCTGTGATATTATACAGTTCAGTACAGCTCTGCACAGACCATGGCTGGTTTGCTGATGAAAGGTAGGTGTTAAGATTGGCGTGACACTTTTGTGTTGATGGAATGGAATGATGGGTACTGCAAGTCAGGTGACGTGGCACATGTATTTGTATGCAAAGGATGGTTGGCAGGCCCATGGGTGTGAACAGTTGTTGAGTAGGGTTGTATTCTTGAGGATTAATCGTCTTTGTAAGTGTGCCACATGTATTGGAGAGAATTATCAACAGGGTGAAGCCGTTTCGCATGGGTCATACCATCAAAACCGAGTCTGAAACCATTGAACATGATAAAGGCACTCCTACTAGAACACAATGTGAACAATAGTGTACAGCAATGATTTGGAAGTTCACAGACCATGATAAGTAATAATCCTGACCACTTCCTGCTCAAAATAGCGGATTGTCTCCATTGCTTGGATAACCACTTCATCATCCACTTCTGAGTTCATGGACCAGGTACTGGTACCATGTCTTTGCCTCAGGCTTGCAGGCATCATATACTATCCAGGGCATCTAACCATCAGTGCTGATGGGATTTCCAGTCCCAGCAGCACCTTCACATCTGAGTAGATGATCAGATCCTCATGCAGGGCTCGTCACGGAAGTGGTAAAGGTGTACAGAACATACAAAGAAAGTGGCTACCACTTGGACAGACCCTGTTCAGATCACCAAGTCGGCAACGTTGAGGGCGATGATACCTGATGTGGGGCCATCATCACTCTTGCATGCATCTTGGGGTGGGGGAACAGGGCCCATGTGTCAATGGCAACACAGACATATGATAGAAGCGGACACCACCAGAGAAGATCCAGAAAGCCCATTAGGGTGATACCAGCAGTTCCCCATCCAAAAGTATCATTGATGATCAGAGACCTGAGTCGCTGACAGCTGGATGCAAGATTGAGTAGATCGTCGTCTTTCAGTTTGACTACATCAGTAATTTCACCATTTGCTTTAGTAAGCTTTTACGGCACTTTGATAGCTTTTATGGCTTTTTCTCAGCCACAGAAAAGTGCCAACATTAGAAGTTATGAAAAGGGTGAAAAGCTTCACCGAAGCTAATCATCACAAGTGTAAAGTATATTCACAAAGCTCAAAAAGATCAATGTATGACAACATTGACAAGCAGAGATAAAATACATCAAATTTATCTGTATTACAGCACCCAAAATACTCCCATGTTAAGTCGTTCAACAATGAATGCATCATTGCCCTCATGCACATCCCGCATGCACTGCTTATTTGTAAAAACAGATGTACTCTAAATACAATGTGCTAATACACATTTTCTATGTTGTTGTCCTTATTTTCATCATTGCTGTGCTTGTCATGACTGTAGTTGCATCGTCATGGCACAACCATCACCACCACTGCCTTTGTTGGTGCGCTGCTGCAGCACAGGAAGTGCATGGATCATTGGATGGCCGAGTGTAGAAATGTCCAGCCCTAACATAAGGTCACATGATTCATGAGTTCAACTTTCATTCCTTGTCATTCTTTTCACTCGCTCATTCTTCCATTCAGATGTCCCAAGGTGCTGCCTTGCATGCCCTCCTCCCTTCTATCACCCTCAATGCTCCCAATGTCACTCAAGTTGGCATCAAAATCTCTATCGGCATGACAGATATGGCATAACAACAATGCAACGGCAACGCACAGCAACATCAGCAACAACGAGAATGACAACAGCGCAGCAGCCTCAACAAAGCCACCACTCTGGTAAGTACGCTCAGACCCTTCATCCTGTGCACTCATTCAATGACTTGTACTAGCCCTGTGTACCCAGCCGTTGTCATCCCACTGCCTCCCCAACCTGATAAGTAAAATATTTGCACATTTTGACTAATTTTCATTTGTTTATGCTGATATCGAGCCTGATGACACTGCTTGACTTTGACACCTATGTTCTGACTAGTGTTATGCATGGCCTGGCTTGGCCCAGAAGCCATGGCTCGGGCCTGGCTTTGGTCGGCTCAGGCTTATGAAAATCAAAAGCCAGGCCGCCCACCAGAGCTCTGGCTTGGCCTAGCCCGCCTCCAGCTTAAGCTGTGGCCCACCTACAATCAGATGTCTCAACATCTCACCTACCCCCCTGTCATTCCCATGACCTATTGTCAAGTTCTGTGTGCTATAGAGGGGTAGAGATACCCAGACTCAGTTGCACAGTGGTAGTGGAACAACTGTTATATTTACCTATGGAGGGGTAGAGATACCCAGACTACAGACATAAGTAAAATAGAAAGCTAGATTTAGCTAAAGAGACTAACCTCAGT